>JARJEE010000042.1:2757500-2767622 GCA_030180105.1 Hyles lineata
CAAGAAGAATGACAAAAAAAAGAAATACACATATTTTTTTTTTTTTTTTTTTTTTTTTTTTTTTTTTTTTTTTTTTTTTTTTTTTTTTTTTTTTTTTTTTTTTTTTTTTTTTTTTTTTTTTTTTTTTTTTTCCCCTTACTCACTAATTACTCGCTAATAGCAATGAGAAAGAAAATAGAAAATTACAATTAGAGAAACAAAAACAAAATATAAGCAAATTATTAAAATAGTTCTCATTTATTAAAATTTTTTAGGCGACTGTAAATATATGCAACCAGATCAATATATGAACAAAGACATTTGATATTATTGGTTAGTTGGGTAATTTCGTAAGGAGATATGTCATAACGGCTACAGACAGCCTCATGCTGCAGGCGTGCAATGCCGAATCTAGGGCATGTTTTTAATAAATGTTCGGGACTTTGAACTGAAATATCATCACAAGGGCAGGTATTAACAGTACTTAACTTGAATCTGTGGAGATAAGCCCTATGTGCGCCATGTCCAGTAAGGACCTGCGTGAGGTAAAAATTTGGGGTGATTTGGTTCCACAGCACTCGGATATTTTCGAGACTGGGAAGGAGTGATTTGGTGTGTTGGCCCTGTTCAGCGCTCTCGTAGCGTGACTGCCAGGTACTCAGGCTGATTTGTCGTGCATGTTTTTTAACAAATGAAATGGGAAAATGATGGTAACTGGGTGAACTATGAAGAGCTGTGGCAGAATTGGCAGCGTGGTCAGCCATTTCATTTCCTGTGATACCTACATGGCTCCTGACCCAAGACACCCCGATGTTGCCAATTGGCTTGTGTTCAAAGATAATTTTGTGAATTTGTGAGACAATTGGGTGCGTGTTGCTTCTATTTTGAAGGGCCATAAGGGATGACATCGAATCAGTGAAAATTTGAACATCGGGGTATCGTTTGTCCCGAACCCAAAGGCATGCATGAAGTATGGCGATGAGTTCAGCCTGAAAAACCGTACAGCAGTCATGCAACTTGATTTTTCTAGTGGTGGTCGTGGTGTTTCCTTCGCCAGGGTAAAAACACACGAAAGCGGCCCCCACCTTTCCATCGTCTTGTTTACTGCCGTCTGTATAAATATGTACAGCAGTGCTTCGAAGTATCTCATTGGCCTCATCCAGGTTGGAGGAGGTGAGAAGGGGGAAAGTTATTCTGTCAGCAGGGTGTAATAAATGTTGGATTGGAGTTGGACGTTCAAGGGTGATGTCATGAGGGAGAAAGTCGGTAATTCCGGTCAATCGAGCCACCTCAACTTTGTGTGTCTCTAGGACCCGTAGATCCATAGGGATGAATTGTGCAAGTGCCAGGGCGGCGGAGGTTGATACTGTGCAATATGCGCGGACGGCCTTTATTGCGAAGCCGCGTTGCATACTCAAAAGCATGCGACTAACACACTTTTTCGCAGCCACGTGCCCCCATATACCAGCCGCATAAGTGACGATGGGTACAATCACTTGGTTGTGAATAATGCTCACATTATCCGGGCTCATGCCCCATGTGGGCTTAACGTATAAACACAACTTGTGAAATACCCTCGTCGCCTTTTCGATGGTGTGACGCACGTGTTCGCGAAAGGTCAGCTTCTCATCCAACACAACTCCTAAGAGTTTAATGTCTTTAGAGAAGCTGATAGTGTGTCCGTCCATGTTGAGCTGCGCGGCCTTTGCCTTGTGAGTGAACGCAATGGCCTGGGTTTTAGCAGCGCCAAACATTAATTTAACACTACTTCCCCAGGCAGCTATGTTCTCTAGGGCGTTGTTGATATTACGCTCAAGTGTCCCAACGTCTTTAGCCGACGCCAAGAGCAGGACGTCATCCGCGTATGCCTGTATTTGGCATCCGGGTGGTAGTGGTTTTTCAAGGAGTTCGTCAAGGATGATATTCCAGAACACAGGTCCACAAGTGGACCCTTGTATGCATCCTTTGGTCATATGCTTGGAGACCCGCGCCCCGGCATGGTCCAGAGTGACGCTACGATTAGAAATGTAGCTTAAGATAAGCCCGAAGATGTTATTTGGGCAATCAATCACTCTGAGCCTATGCAGCAGCGCAGGCCACCAAGCATTGTCAAAGGCTGCCTTGATGTCAAGAGACACCGCAGCAGCCAGATGCTTCTTTGTTTTAGCATCCCTGACGAACTCCAGAGCCGTGTGAATGGCAGCAGTAGTGTTGGTTTGCTCTCTGAAACCGAACTGATTATTGGATGTCTTACTATTTTTTGTTGCTCGATACATAACTCTTTTAATAAGTAGTTTTTCGAGCAATTTGCCAAACACAGGCAGAAGCCCGATTGGCCGGAATGAACAGATGGAATTATAATCGGGTTTGCCCGGCTTAGGGATGATTTTGACATAAGCCTCCTTCCACTGTCGGGGAAAATGTTGTAAAGTTAGGCAGCGGTTAAAAATGTCTGTAATGAAATGCGGATATAGTTTAATGAAATGATGTATGATATCAGATGTGAGGCCATCAAGACCAGGTGCTTTTTTAGGGTTCATAGTACTTATGTACTCCAACACTTCCGCCGCAGTGAAAGGAGGGTCGTCCGGTGAGTCGGGTAATATATCTTGATGGGATCTGAGATGGTGATGGTTTTGTTCGGTGTCCGGTCCATCGTCAGGGTAAAAGTGTTGCAACAAAGCAGTTGCAGTTTCTTCTCCCCCGACAGTGAACCGTCCACCGATATTCAAAGTTGCTGGAGGACGTCGAGGTGTGGTTTCTTTTAGGAGGCGATTTGTGAGTGACCATACGTTTTCCTTGGTCTGTAGTTCACAAAATTCTCGAAAATTGTTGTTTGAAGCGTTCTTGATGGCAAGCGCATACTCTGCTTTTAAATTTTGAAACTCACAGACCAGGGACTCCGGGGGTAGTCCACGCCTCGCCGCAGTGTGAAGTGCTCTATGTAGATTGATTACTTGTCGTTTTTTCCCCTCAAGCTCATCAGTCCACCATGGAGGCTTAAACTTAGATCCTCCCCTTTTGGTAGGCATAGACTCCCTGCAAGCAATGTGTATAATTTTTATTGTTTCAGTAATGATGTTATCAAGTTCTTGTGTGTTAAGTGAATGAATGTCCTTTTCCAATACATCAGTGCCCGCAAACTGGGTGTTCAGCGAGTCACTGAAGCGAGCCCAGCTTGCCTTGGCACTTTTGTATTGAAAAGTGGACAGTGTGGTGTGTTGTGTAGTGTTGTGTGTGAGTGTGCCGACATCGACGCAAAACGTAACAGCGTTGTGTTGTGAGTTAGGACATAGTGTGAGGTCAACCCGCCATTCTCTCACGGCGTCAAAGATGTCGTATGACGCCATGGTAATGTCTATGATGGACGTCCGGGGACGTCCATGTGTGACAGTTTCGAAAGTGGGGGTTGTACCAGTGTTGCAAATGTATAAGTCATTGGCGCAGGCAAGCTCCACAACTGTGTCCCCGCGAGGATTCGAAATGGCACTGCCCCATAATGGGTGCCAACCGTTCAAGTCCCCGCCTAAAATTATGGAGCCTCCCCGGGCCGACTTAATGAAAGTGTCGATGTGATGTAGAGTGTCATGTGCATCATGGGCAGGCTCCACATAAGCGGAAGCGATAAAGATGCGTCGACCACCCATGTCGAGCCTGACCACGCTTAGGTTGCTTGTGGAGTATTGAGTCATGCCCAACACTGTGCCATAGTCGGATTTTACTATGACACAGGCCTTAACCCGTTCTCCGGTGCAGAATTGGAATACGTTAGTTCCCGGGATATGTCTGACTTCGTTCCGCGAGCCGACATATGGTTCCGACACAAGAGCAATTTTGTGTCGACCCGCCATGAAAGAGGAGACGAACTCCCGCAGGCAACTATTCGAGCAGTCTAGATTGCACTGTACTATGGATAGGGTGTTAATAGCCATAATCGACACGGTCGTTAATCCTCTCTTTCATGGCTCGCAGGCGTGGGCAGGTGAGTGATGTCGCCTTATGTTTAACATCGATGCCAGCATTAAAGCGTGTATTGTGTGCGACACAGTTAACACATTTCTGTGTGCCCTGCGTCGTTTTGTGTGGGCAGTTGTCTATGCTGTGTTTTGCGTCCGCACAATGCGCGCAGGGGGAGGTAGTCGCAGAGCACTTACCTTTGGTGTGGCCAAATTGGAGACACTTAAAGCACTGTATGAATGGGGAAAAGTCTTCTGCGTGTACGCGTTGATATTCCACGCAGACTCTCCCCATTTCAATAACTTTATGCCATATGTTTGGTTTAGCAATAAATACGGCATTGTATAGGTTAGGGTTTCTGTTGAATCTTTTAAATTTGAACATCAGGTCTCCCGGATGGTTAGGTTAGGTTAGGTTAGGTTAGGTTAGGTTAGGTTAGGTTAGGTTAGGTTAGGTTAGGTTAGGTTAGGTTAGGTTAGGTTAGGTTAGGTTAGGTTAGGTTAGGTTAGGTTAGGTTAGGTTAGGTTAGGTTAGGTTAGGTTAGGTTAGGTTAGGTTAGGTTAGGTTAGGTTAGGTTAGGTTAGGTTAGGTTAGGTTAGGTTAGGTTAGGTTAGGTTAGGTTAGGTTAGGTTAGGTTAGGTTAGGTTAGGTTAGGTTAGGTTAGGTTAGGTTAGGTTAGGTTAGGTTAGGTTAGGTTAGGTTAGGTTAGGTTAGGTTAGGTTAGGTTAGGTTAGGTTAGGTTAGGTTAGGTTAGGTTAGGTTAGGTTAGGTTAGGTTAGGTTAGGTTAGGTTAGGTTAGGTTAGGTTAGGTTAGGTTAGGTTAGGTTAGGTTAGGTTAGGTTAGGTTAGGTTAGGTTAGGTTAGGTTAGGTTAGGTTAGGTTAGGTTAGGTTAGGTTAGGTTAGGTTAGGTTAGGTTAGGTTAGGTTAGGTTAGGTTAGGTTAGGTTAGGTTAGGTTAGGTTAGGTTAGGTTAGGTTAGGTTAGGTTAGGTTAGGTTAGGTTAGGTTAGGTTAGGTTAGGTTAGGTTAGGTTAGGTTAGGTTAGGTTAGGTTAGGTTAGGTTAGGTTAGGTTAGGTTAGGTTAGGTTAGGTTAGGTTAGGTTAGGTTAGGTTAGGTTAGGTTAGGTTAGGTTAGGTTAGGTTAGGTTAGGTTAGGTTAGGTTAGGTTAGGTTAGGTTTTTTTTTTTTTTTTTTTTTTTTTTTTTCTAGATCCCCTGGCTGCACCAGAGTAGTTTATTTCTGGTTGTTTATTTCTTTCATTTAATTTATTAATTGCTATAATTCGTTCTTTTATGTTACTTTTATTAACTTCTTCGTACTTTAACTTACGATAAATCATTCGTCCTTAAGACTAAAGCCTTATTCTATCCTTATTCTAGCACCACGTTATTTATTTGTCCTAATTACATTTTTCCTTCATACCTTTATTTGTTCCTTATTACTATTATTGTTGTTGTTTTTGTTTTGTTTATTCATTTTTTTTTTTTTTTTTTGTTTTTTTTTACATATATTTTCTTTCTTTTTTTGTTTCTTTTTTGCTTTTTTTTTTTTTTTATACATATATATATTTTTTTTATCTATATACACTTATTATCTTCTTGCAAACCATCTTTTTATCTATATAAATTAATGTTTCTTATTCTAGGTTCTAATTGCTACAACATATAATCTCATATTATATAATTTAGCAATTATTTGCTACTATTTTTATTTATTACCTTCTTTGCAACTTTAATACAATATTTTAAAAATATATCCCTTTTTGTATTGTCTATCATTATTTCGTGTATATTTTCCTGTTTTATTTCAGTATTTATTAAGTTTTCTACCTCTACTTTATCTTTTAAATGTATAGGACAATCGAACAATATATGCGGGACAGTTTCGTCTAGATCAGGGTCACAGGGACACGCCGGGCTCTCCTTGCACTTGAATCGGTTCAAGTACCCGGAGAACCCGCCGTGGCCCGTGAGCACCTGCGTGATAACTGGCTCCAGGGTAAGCCTCCTCACAATTTTGTGTGCTTCGGCAGCGTCTGGGAAGAAAAGTTTTGTAACCGAAGCGGTTTCTCCGGTCGTGTACCTTTGGTTCCATTCGCCAATCGACTCATGGCGAATTTGTCGTTTGGCGAATGAAATCGGGCACCGATCGTAGTGTGGCCTTATTTTTAATTTTAAGGCAGCATCCTTTGCGAGCCGATCGGCTCTTTCATTCCCTTCCATCCCTGCGTGGGCTTTTATCCAAAATAGGTTTAGTATTTTGTTGCGTTCTTCTATAGATGTTATGGTTTTATTAATTTGGAACGCCAAGGGATGGAGGGAGTCACCTCTGGTGACTGTTTCAAGAGCCGACCTGGAATCGCAGAAGATGTTGATTTGGGGTGCATTGGCGATCAGGGCCTCGTCCACCGCGTATTTAAGCGCCAACAGCTCCGCCTGATAGACGGTGCAGTATGACTCCAGCTTGAGTTTCTTAGTTTTGGTCTCGGCCTCATCCTCCCAAATGGAGAGTGAAGCTCCGACTTTACCCTCTATCTTACTGCCGTCCGTATAGATGTTTATGGAATCGGCAGTATGCTGGGCCAACTCTGCACCGTCCATCAGGAAACGCAGAGCCATGGTTCTACGTCTTGCTGGATGGCTTAGGCTAACGAAGGCCTCAGGTGCCTCAACTTTCCTGTCCCCCACCACTCGCGAGGAGTAGCCCTTCTTGATTTCGAATAAGAGTGCGGTTTCCCGCACCCTTATATCTAGGGGTAAGAGTCCCGCGAGCAGTAAGGCCGAGTTCAGCGAGACGGTCCTGTAGGCCTTCGTCAGCTTCTGGGCAAAACTCCTCTGCAGGCCGTCGAGCTGCTTTCTCACATACACTTTGTTGGATGCTGGCGCCCATACACTAGATGCGTATAGTATGGTCGGCTCGACGACCGCAGTGTACAGCGTTTTTATAATTTGAGGCCCTAAGCCCCACTGCACCCTTGCTGCCGTTGCCAGCTTTTTATAAAAGGCCATCGCTTTCCCACACGCTGCCGTAATGTGGGCTTTGAAAGTGAGGCCCTCGTCAATGGTCACGCCGAGTATCTTGATCTCCTTGGAGAGACCAACATCGACCCCGCCCATGCGCAGGATTGGCGAGTCGTACTTCAGTTTCTTGGTTACAACCATCGCCTTCGTTTTGTGTGGTGCAAATTTCAACTTGTTACGAACTCCCCAATCCTGCACATAGGCGAGTGCGGCATTGGCCTGTCTTTGGACCTCGCCCGTGGAATCCCCGTCGAAAACCAGGACGACATCGTCAGCGAATGCCTGGCAGTAGTCGCCCCGGCTTTCGAGTCCCCTTAATAGGGGATCAAGGAGTAGGTTCCACAGGATTGGTCCTCCGACAGACCCCTGCACGCAGCCTTTGCTGGTTCTCCTCGGGATCTCCGTACCGGCATATCTGACCCTGACTAGTCGGTCGTCTAGATAGCTGGCGATCACTCGTCTAATGTTTGGTGGGCATTGTTCTTCTGCCAAGCGGTTTTTTAGAGCCGGCCACCAGGCGCTATCGAAGGCCCCCTCTATGTCCAAGGATATCATGATTGTGATTTTCTTTTGTTTAAGTTTTTCTTTTATATGTTTCACTAAGACATAGAGGGAGTCTTCGGTGCCCCTTTGTGGCATAAACCCGTATTGGCGCATGCTTATGTTAGGCAGTATGTGCCATTTTAGCCTGCCCACCACCATTTTTTCGAATATCTTTCCCATCACTGGTAATAGTCCTATAGGTCTGTATGATTTGGCCATGTTATAATTTTCCTTTCCTGGCTTCCGTAGGATGATAACGGTGGCCTCTTTCCAGATCTTCGGGAAATACGCTAATTCTAGACACTTATTTACCAGTGATAGGAAAGACATTGGATCTCGAGTGATCGCCTGCGCACAGACGTCCGACGTTAAGCCATCTGACCCTGGGGCCTTTTTGGGGTTAAAACTCCTCAGTGTAGCATTGAGTTCGTGCATGGTGAACGGTGGATCCTGTGTCTCACCATGGGACCAGTCGTTTACCCGCTCGGCTCGTTCCCGAATTCGCCGGTGTTCTGCGTTATCTTCTGCTAATAAGTCCTCTGGGTAAAAGGTTTCAGCAAGTAACATTGCTGATCCGCTTTCGCTCAGGACCTTATTATTGTGAATGAGCGGTTGATCTGCCTGTCGTTTCGTAACCCTGCCCAAAGCACGGTAAATGCCGTCCCAAATACCTTCTTTGTCCTGGGTCCCGCAGAATTTTTTCCAGCAACTACTCTGTGCGTTTTTAGCCTCTAATTCATACTTCTCTTTTGCTTCCAGGTATGCTTCGACGACCTTCTGCCTTCGGATGGGAGCTGCGCATCGGACTCTACGCTTCTTGGTGGTGGCATCTTTCTTCAGCCTGGTCAGTTCATCGGTCCACCACGGAATGGTACGTACTCTTTTATTTTTAATTTTTGGTATTGAGATTTCGCAAGCTTTTATTATTATATCCGTGTAATTTTCTACGTATTTATCTAGCTCTTCTTTGTCTTGTATTTTATCTATTTCTATTTTATTGACTTTATTTTCTTTTGTTAATTGTGTAAATTTATTATTAAATTCTGTCCAATTAGCTTTCTTAGTGTTATATATTCTAGTAGTTGCTTTAATTTTTATAGCTTTAGCTCTTTGTAGTTTTATTTCACAGGTTATTACATTGTGATCTGAACTGACCAGGCCCTCCTCCACCTTCCAGTCACCAATTTTGTTCAAGAGGTCGACGGAGCAGGCAGTGATGTCCACCTGGCTGGAGTAGACTCTTCCTCCCCTCACTGTGTAGAACGTTGGCATATTGCCTTCGTTCAGTATATGGAGGCCGGTTTCATCCAGCCAGTCGGACACCATCTCGCCTCTCCGATCAGCCTCCCGACTCCACCACAAGCTCTTGGCGTTTGCGTCGCCACCAACAAATAGTCCCTTCGTGCCTAACTTGTGACCTATTTTCCTCAGATGTTCGAGGTATTCGTCAAGTGGTTGGTCCGGTTCAAAATAGAACGAGACCGCCAAAATCTCCCAGGCACTGGTGCGGATTTTCGCTGCGACTATATTGGTAGTTGTAAATTCTGGGCAGATTATAGCTTCAATATCGCTATCAAATACTGCGATAGCCGCCTTGACATGTCCCGTTGTCTGCGCCGCACACTGGAAGATTCTGGCGGCCCCGTAATCCTTTACTCGACCTGTTGCTCCGACATACGGCTCCTGGATCAGCGCAAATGCTATCTTCTTTTGTGTAGCCATCAGCATGAATTCGTTAGTGGCTAACGCTTTTCTTTGCAGGTTGGCCTGCGCCACTTGGTATGGCCTTACGTCGGAGTTGCCTGCGGTAGTGCTCGTAGTTCCTGGGACCATCTCAGCAGTAGGCGATCGCAGAGCGCGCCAATGCTTCCCACCTCTGTCGAACCGGGCAGTCCCGACTGAATGCGCTGTGCTTGGTGTCTTCTATTTTTGCCTTTTGGCAGTTGCAGCATGTTGGTGGTTCAGCCGCCATCCAGTCGGGGCATTCCGATTTGAGATGGGGGCCGCCGCAGTGACTACATGCCTCCAAAGAGCCCCGGCAGAATCGTTTCCCATGGCCGTATCCCAAGCATTTGGAACACTGCACCAATGGGGACTGATCTTCGACCCGGACTCTTTGGACGTCGATGTGTAATGCGCCAGCTTCGGTCAGGAGTTTCCAAATATGAGGTGACACTCTGATGACTATATGTGACATCAAAGGGTTCCTCGCTCTCCTCCTATATCTTATATCCATCCGATCGTCTTCCTTCCCTACTCTATCCATTATATGTTTGTTCTGTATCCTTATGGCTTTTAATATGTCTTCGTCCGAATGGCAACTCAGTACGTCCCGAATGATGATGAGTGGGTCTTTATTTTTCATATCCTCCACATTAAATTTGTCTCCTGCCTTCTGAATTTTCTCCTTAACCTTCTTTAGTTCCTCTTTATCTTGAAATCCCATAATGACTTTTCTTTCCCTCGCTTTCCTAATTTTGTCAATCTTTAAACCGTCCTCTTTGGCCTTTACTACCTGCCTGATTCTCTCTATGACTATGTCTCCTGTATCTTGATCATCTGTAGAGGTTACTACTATGGAGTGTAGCGCCGTTTCCGTTCCCTGTGGTTTTTCTCGCTGCGGT
>JARJEE010000044.1:600000-750086 GCA_030180105.1 Hyles lineata
TCTAAACAATAAATATTTGTTTCTACCACTATCTACTCTTGAAAAATACAATTGAAAGAAATTTCAAGTTCAAATTGGATATTATTGCATCCGGTGTCCGATATGTTTATATCTTAGTATCGTATGGCGATGGACATTTTATTTGAAGCACACAGCACTTACCATAATTTGCATTGCAGTCACTATCTTTATAGTATAAAACCCAATCCTTAAGTTACATAAAGCGAAATAAGTTAGAATTAACATTCAAATCTATCCTGTATTCCGTTCCGCGTCCAAAGTTCCCGTTCGACCGTGACAAATGGTCCGGCGCCACGTGATTTGTGCCTCGAAGTTTCAGTTTTCGCGAGCCACGCCGGTAACGTCTTGAATAATGAATGGAGAGTTCTGTTACGTGATGTTGTTTGGAAATATTAAAAATATTTTTTATATTGAGCCACCACCTATACAGATAGCTCAATATTTCGACTTTTTTTATATTAACCATTTCTTGCTCATAAATGCCCCTGGTAGGAATAGACTACCCTTAAAAGTCAAGGCCCAACATTCGATAACTTAAAGCCTATAGGGAGAAGACTAGCAAAATCCTAGTACAAATAAAACCCAGCACATAGCCAGAAACATAAGACAACCTCTAAACGTCTAAATCTGATGATAGTATACTCATTGTACGTCCGAATAGCCCACCTTACATGTAGGTAGAAAACACGTCAATATGACTCATGCAAGTGGGACGAATTAAGGGTTCAGTTAGGTTTGAATTGTGTTCATCATGCTCACTTTATCGTGTTGGTTTATTTTTGGAGACTGTCCCGCCCTCACACCCTCCACTTCAACACCTGTAAGCCAGGATCAACAGAGGCACGCATTATAAGACACCGAGCATTGAAGCTTGGCGAGTCACCAGGAATATCTAACTGGTCTTAAAGCCGCAACGAAATTCGTCATGAAGTGAAAAGAGTTGGAAATATTTTTGTCCATTTCCCTCTGTAGCAAAACGGTGTGTGTTTGTGTATGTGAGTATTATGTCAGTATAAAAGAAAATCTATGAAGGAAGCTTATGAAAAGTGGGACGTATGTAGGCTGATATATCTATATCTCTTCAATGGAAACTTCATCACCCAACTCCCACACATAATTAATTATCGCCCGGCTGACCACTTAAAAGTGCCGATATCAAATATCTTTATCCCACGCTACACTTTCATCGCTGAAGAGTATATTACAGATTTATTTCAAGTCATTTCAGATCGCTGCGAATAAAAATACACTCAGACGTATTAGATAAAGATAGGCAAAGTTTCAGCCATTGCACTTACACACATTTTGAATTGTTCAGTCTTGGGTCAAATAAAATAGAGATTGCATTGTCTTCTACAATACGCCATTAATTCGTCGTCCATTGTCCATCTTTTTTCGTCTTCACACAGTTCTCTCTTATTCCATTCTTACGTACTTAAACATCTTAATCATGAATCCTCTATTTTTTTTCTTCCACTCTCTTTACTATTTATATTTATAGTACTTTCATTCGTCATCTTTTTCACACAATACGTTCCATATCAGTCATTCGTCCAACGTTTCATTATAAATAAATAACACCCAACAGTCACACACATAGTCCTGATCCCACACTAAGATCGAGTCTTGTGTCGTGGGTATCAGGAACTACGAGAGACTTTTAAGTCTCACAAACACCCAGACCCGAAAGAAATAATTGTGTTGAAATAGTCATTTTTCATCTTGATATTCAAATCCTACGTACATTTTGCAGAAATAACTAATCATTTTCATTGATATAAATCTTACAGTGAAGTTGTTAATAGTAGCCATTGTTGTTTTTTTTTTTCAGCTAGTAAACATTTTATAAAATAAATAGAATATGAAGTGCCAATAATCCTATAAAAACGAAAGATAAAAATGAATAAAAGTATTATGCAAACTGGGCGTAAAAGTTTTAATGAATTCCACAATATTCGATGCAAATATAAACAGAATGCTCGCCCAACTTAAGAAGATCAAACTTGAAGAAACTTGTTGTTGGTTTGTTTGTCCTGAAATAAGTTGGGCAAGAATGGACTGCGACTTGTTTGTTGTACATAAATTATGTTATTCCGTATTTTGTTATTGATTTACTGACACAGGGTTTGAACTGTTTAAGGATTCAATAACAGGTTATATTTTTACGAGAGTTATACTTGCTCGGCCAAATGACTACAATGCTGCTGATTGTAAAAGTATGACAATTCAAATGTCCGCTATCGCGAGATGGCTATCCTTTGCCAGACCACGTAATTGTGCCTTCTTATAGGTCTGGCAAATGAGCAAAAAGGCCACATGATGATAACTGATCACTGCCGCCTATGAACATCCATAACGCGTGGATAATGGATTTGTTGCCAGCCCTTCAAATTGGGAGGGGAACCGGAAGGAAACAAGATGGGAAGAGGGAAGGGGTATTAAACATCCGGCAATCTCACTGTAGAATACGTACCTTTACTTGAATTTTAGCCGTTATTTAAGAATAAATAAATATACAAGTTCAAGCGTCTAAGAAAACGAATATTTTTTACTCAAGAAGAGCGCTCAGTTTTCCCCCAAAAGAGACATCATAACATATTCTTTGCATAAAAACCGTCACATACATAGAGATTACATCGGCCCTTTCAAAATTTCCAGCTTACTCAGTTTAATCTGGCGTCTGTATTAAATGCGAGACTAGGGCTCACAAAATGCTGCGTTTTGTAAGCAACACAAATTACTCGCTTGCTCGACAAAAATATGTAGGGGCGCAATGGGGCAGAAAATATTAAATGAAGCCTATATGTGAAAAATATATAAAAAAGCTTGTGATTTGTACAAAATATTACAGATGCGATAATTGCTGTTCTATCTTTTTAACTCTTAACTGATCGTACTAAAGTTGGCCAGACAGGTTGCTAAGAACTTTGAGAATTTTGTCACATTATTGTATTGCTATTTGTACTGTACTGTATCAGCCCATACACATATCCTATAGAATCGAGAGTGCGAATCAGAGCGGTTAGGCCATATAGTCCACCACGCTGGCCAAATGCGGGTTGGCGGTCTTTTCATACCTTAGAGAATTCTTACAAACCGCTATGGTATGCAGGTTTCCTTACGATGTTTTCCTAGTGTTATAGTTTGTAATTTATTTGTCTGTAATTTGCTTCTTTTTTATAGGTATTTTATGAGAGGGAAAAAATGCATTCTATTTTAACATTATATTATTAAATAAAATTCACATGAATGTGGTCGACCTATTTCAATGAATAGGCATAATACAGAAATTCATCCTCGACCTATAATTAAAATAGTTTGGATGTGTGCTAACGAAAGCCTTCTAGATGACACTCAACCCACTTGGCCCAGTTGCATCACTCTTTACCTACGATATCTCATTACCGACTCCGTTTTTAGACATACTCATCCGCATTTCCATTGAAAGATACATTTTGATGACTCACTTCGCTTTCAACAAGTTATTGGGGCTTGAATATTTTTATTCAGATATAATTTTCAAACCCTGGATTTTAATCAATCCCTATCTCAAAATGTCTTAATACATTCATACATCTCATTTCAAAAATAATAAATTCAGTACTTTAATTCCCTACTAAATCTCCTAGTTCATCATTTATTTAGCCACAAGATGTAAAGCCATCAAGGATGAGAGTCTTATAAGATATTTCAAAATCTTTTGTTGTTGCTTACCTACGTTTTATAAGAAATTCCTTTGTAAAATCTCTAGCTTCTAGATCTTGTTTATACACTGGGTTGTCTTAAAATTAATCCCTATAGCATAATGAAGTAGATATAGTTCATTTTTTGTTCGAGTGACAGACGACATAAGCAGGTTTTTCGTTTGATTATATAATAAATGTCGCGTCTATTACAGAAGCAAGAATAGTAATTTATCAAATATTGCACCACGTTTGTCACCCCGAGACATTAAATGTTAACACATATAATTCCCAGTAACCACTAGCAATAAACAAACTTTTCATAAAATAGCTTAAGTATGTTGATTGATCACGGCCCTCGGACAATGCCTTTGGCAAAGTAATCACAATCAGGATTAACGTTCAGGATATTGTTAGATCCTTCAAAGATGCAGGGGGATAAGAAAAGCTCCAATCTTACTGTCCAAACAAATTGCGATAACAAACTTGTTAATTCACTTCGGTTCTCTATGATACTATGTAGATACCATTCCTTAATCTATTTCCACTGCCGAGCAGTAGTTAATAAGTAGTAAGCACACATCATCATATTATACTGCTTGCTCGGTTTGATGATCCTCTGTTGCAAAATATATCTGGTGCTATTAAATAATTTTTTGAAATATTTAAACGAGTCTTATTTCTGCACAATGATTTAAAATTGAAGCTTGAAAATGGTCATATTTTTAGGCTAGTAACTCCATTTCACTTCATGGTGACCAATGCAATTTTAATACTATTTGATGCTGGTAAGCGACAAACTTTCTTTTTTCGTTTTTATTTCAAGTTTTTCACAAGTACCAAGAACAATGACCGTATTATCACAATGTATACATAATAAAATCATTTTCCTCACAGGCCGTTGCTTTAAAAATCGCCAGCTTTCATACTGTCTAATCTTCCGTCGTAATAGGGGTTACCCTCAAGGGCTCGGAACGGATCGTTTTGTCCCTGAGAAAATTATTTGCTTAGTCGACAAACGAAATGGGTGTCTAAATAACACTGCCGAGACTTGGTTTAAAATTTCTCATATCTCATCATATATCATATCATAGGGATGTGCTGGTTTTTAAGAATTATCGATAGTTTTTCTTTTGTCCCATTTTACATTTTTGGAATGATTGGCTTTTAGTATGATTGGGTGACCAATTGTAATCGAATCTTTCAGAAGTAGTCACTTTAGTTAACAATACTGACCTAATGCGGTTAATGAACTTCACATGTTTTCCTTCGCTGTTAAACCAAGTGACAATAATATATTTAAAATATTATATGTAAATGACAACTATATGTTGTATTAAGTATTATAACTAATCATTTCAATATATTTTGTATTATTTAATATCCTAACTTTAATATATCTAGAAATACCGAATGTCAAACGAATTTAACTTGCGCTTGGTTGATAGCCTTTCGTTCGTTCGAGGAAAGAGGATCGAATTATCTATACTAAACAACACTGGCCAACACAACGAATCTTTATACCCCATAAGAAATCCTAAGCAAATATTTCGTTTTCATCGGTCGACGTTGCGTTGCCCGTTCCTAAGTGCCGGGTCTTGTCCCCAGGCTAATAAGAGTCGGGTGCTGTAGATTAGTTGAGTTGACCCATTTCCAAGCGCCAAGATATACGCAGTTTTACACAAAGACTGTGTAGTTACTTTTACATTTTTCATTCTGCGGTTTCAGAATATAACTCATGGATTAAGTTGCAGGGTTAATCATTTAGAAATGTGTATAAAATGTCAACCTCAGGTTATATGGGATTATGTTTAGATTTTTTTTAAAAGTTGTATCTTATTTTAATTATCCAAGATGGAGTATATCTTTCTACACAAGGATAAGTAGAACAAAAGTTAAAGGTTAATAGCACGAAAAGCGATGCAGGAGAGATAGTTTTGGGAATTATAATGACGACGAACAAGAAAGAAAGTGATGCGAAAAAAGTCAATTTTACATACGTTCCGTAATATACAAACGTAAATGAAAAAACCCATAATGCAATTAAATCGCAAAAAGAAAACACTCGAGCATCCCATTCAGTATTCTCCATTCAGTAATGAAACCGGACGTAAAAGCGATATTCTCGCGCGTAAAAATTCAAAAGGCACCGGAGATAGTCAATAGCGTGAACTGGGTCGCGCTTCTCATCTGCTTTCTTATAAATTAAATGGATGCAGGGGGAGGGGTATGTACCTGGATTCCATGTGACAATGGAGGGGATGCGGTAGAGTATGATATTTTCCATGTTTTAGTGCAATGTAATCAAAGAGCATTAATGTAGGTACGCATCAAAATATTACCTTTAATACTTAAGGAAAAAATATCGTTACCACTGTCCAATAGAAAACTTCTAGATGTAAATAATAACCCTACACTGCAACACTCTCTCTCAAAATAAAATCAAGTCAACTCATTACTCCGCGATCCCTGTAGCAGCACAAAAAAGGTCAAAACAAGCACGTCTCCACATTTATAACATTACTATGATGAAAACATTACACAAAATGGTTACCAAAAACAGCGTGCAAAATGTTTTCAACGAAAATGATGCACATTTCGTAACAAGACATCGCAGACGCTCCCCCGTCTCCTTATTATGCAAATTCGTAGCCTAGATCCGTGCGGTTCGCGAACGCTTCCCTTTTCACGACGCATTATTCACTGCATTTCTCAGTAATTTGTTATTTTAAATCTGCTTTATATTGAGAGATGTGCTGGTTATAGCTTTTATTGTAGCGATTTCATTGTTAAGCTAATAAGCGACCATAGAAATTGATCAATAATGGCGGCACATGGAAATATGAAGAATCTTATTTTAGTTACCATGTTTTACATTTTTAGGACAGATTGAAGAAGAGGGTCAAGACAATAATGGTCCTTTAGGTATGACATTAATCGAATGCAACGAATTAATAGTAATATCAATTTTCATAAAATCATTGGTAATCCATGTACTGTACAATGTACTGTAATCAAGACTACATAATGCACTACAACGGTAATGACTTTGTAGATTTTAATGAAATTGGATAATTTCCTAAAAGCATTGCCATCATATAAGAAGTTGATTGTAAAATTTACGTGAATGATACCGATTGCACGCTATAAAAGCCTTCTATTCCATGGAACTCCACAGGCCCTTCTTCGTAGAAAATTAATCGCCATTATTCCGCAACGCCAAATTTCATCGTAAATTCTCATTCAAGGTGAATTGCCATACAATTGTCGATTGTTTTTCCATTAATCTAAAAGTTACATCCACGCACGAGGCTTAGTAGTCGAATGGCGTGTTACACTTCAGTAATTTGTTCCTTCCTACCCTCACTGCGATAATATCGATGGTTCCGTGAATTTTAATGCAGTCTGCCTGTCTAGCTTTATATTAGCTGCGAGCAATGTTTTACACGTGATTAGGTCTTCAATATTTATTTATAGGCTCGGCTAGGGGAATAAGCTTTGTGGTAAACGTGTTTATGTAGAGATAACGATATTTTTTTATCGTGAATCGGAAACTATCAGGGACTTTTCCAGTAGGAATGATATAATGTCGTCGTAGCTAGTTTAGATTGCATATAAGAGAGGTTGAAGAAAGTTCGCTTCTAAAAGTTCGGTGTGAGGGTAATTTGCGAGCAGCGAGCAGTGGACATCAGGAATAGGGAGTGAAGGGTCTATTATTTTTTCGCTCGACGAATGACATTGCTGGACATCCAACCATCAATGACTTATCATTTACTTAACACCCATCTACATTATAAATTGGCAATTGATCTAGAATCCCTTTGTATTTTTAGTCAGCAATCCACCATCATGTGACTAACATCATGACATAACTGTGAGCTGGTTTATTGCACCTATACTATGACAAACACCTTCACCCATTATAAGCATTTGTATAAGTTTAACAACATTTTATCTTATGGCGAAGATCGAATCTGCTGATTCTCGTTTCATTGCCAGTTTCCTATCAACTGGGGTATGTAAGCTGTCAAACCAACGTCCAGTGTAAACCCTCTACGTATCAAAGTACCTACCATTCATTCAATGCTAACACGCAATTACACAAATCCCGACCGACCGATCGTTTGTTCCCCTATACAGAGCTAGGTTTATCGATATCTTTCCGATCGCGATTGTCCATTGTATCGATAGTCGCTAGGGTTACCAGATAGGTAAACATTGTTTTACAAACTTCTAGATTGTACCTATTGTTTTAATCACAGATCCCGCTTTCGATATTCTTTGCTCAAAATATGCCACTCCCAAAATGTTCATATAGTCGAAAACGGTTTGCAACCACAATAATTGCGAATGAACGGTAAGCGATCGCATCGGTCATGAACAGTGGCAGAACCCAACAACACCATGAATTACAAAGTAATGCTAGGCATTTCAGTGCGCTCGCCATCCAGAAACATAAGATGTTAAGTCTCATTATGTCCAGTAGTTACTAATACTTAATAAACTTTAATCTAGATTAAATTTATTCAATTAGAGAGACACGGACATACCGGGGGTCTAATACATCTTTCGTCCATACTTTTTCTCCTCCCACTTTGATAGGCCAGCAAAATATTTACGATCGAAATGATATCCATGGACGACCGTAATCTAGTGATTACAGGCGTCATCTAGAGATCACTTGACAGTTCAAGTGATTAATTTTTTCGTTTGCTAGACCTTTACAATCTAAAAATCCCAAGATTCCTGATGCTTTGTACAAAAAACAGGTGCGCAGTCTATTCAGGGCTTGCAAAACAATTACTCGCCATTTCTAACACATATAGTATTGTAACGTCAAGATGATATGTGACTGCGCCACCAACCCTGATACGCGAAACTCGTGGCAACAAGTACCGACCCTAATACGCACAGTCCACAATTCTGCAGCACATATATGGGCCGCAGATACCATTGTGTGAATACCAAACGATTGTAAAGCGAAACGCGACATAGATCCGTGTACTGAGTCATAGTTGATGTATTCGATTTCGAAAGATCTGAAGTGGATGATTGTGGGTGGGTGGATTTGGCTAATGGAATTTCAATTAATATTCTAGCATTGCTGATTAGGTTTTGATGCTATAGTTTATGAGGGGATTGGTGTTGGGTTATGGTAGTGAGGAACTTTATTATTATTATTCAAATCTTTATTATACACACAAAAAAAATACAACATACAGAAATTAACAAAAAAATAAAAAGTACAAATGGCGGTCTTATCCATGGGATGGATTTAAAAGAAGGAGAAAGAGAGGGCAGTGTAAAATAAATAACTCTGTGTTGCTAAAATTCTTATGCAGTATCTATTTGTCAGTGGTATCTTGGGTATATTGGGTCCAAAATCTTCGTATTGTTTTTTTTTATGATTCAATTCATTTGATTTGTCTAATAGACTTGCCAAGCTTTAACGCTTGGTGTGAATTCTTTGCATGCTACTTAAGTTTCTGTGTACTAGGAGTCAAAACGTAGCGTGGGTTATGGTCGAGATAGTATCTTTAATACAAAAGCTTTGGTGCAAGTATTATTGTGTATAAATAAATTGCGTTTCGAGAGCGGTATTATTTAATAGGAAAACAATGTGAAGTGCCAGATTGATGTCGTGTCTCGGCCAATCGGTGAGACTGACAAAATCCCAAACCCTGTTGTTATTGAACCCCTTTTAACTAAAATCCTGTTAAACTACCAACCTAAAAGTTTTCATTCACAGTATTTATGGGCGCCGCGATCACTTTATATCAAGTGAGTTTGTCCGTTTCTCAGTACCGAATAATATTAACCCGCGAGCACCCGCGCCTTTACAAATTGCACGGGCTGTCGCGCATAGAGCATTTTGCTCACGTTTATGAATGTTATTAAATGCAGATTTTACCGGGTGATATTGTTATTTTTTTATTTTATTAAATAAAATACACTTTATTTAATTAAAAAACATATATTTAAAACTTTTTCAACATTATTATTTTTTATTTTAATTAACAATCACAGTAACTAATTTGCCAGTCTTCTAAGGCAGTCTTATGGAAAAAATTAAACAAATAAAAATCTTTTCAAACAATAGCTTAAATGTGTAGGAATAATTAGTCTTCTTCATCAAGCGAGCTTTACACATATCACTCAATGTATGACTATGCTCGTTACATAAAAATTTTTGGCAGTAAATGCAGCACTTTTTGGTCTTGCGGTTTTTGCGTCTTCGGCAAACCGCGCAGATTCCATTTGGTTTTTCTTGTCCTGATATCTCAGAATCTGGTACAAAACGTTTAATCACTTGCTGTAGGGGATATGCAATGTTCTGGAAGGTGCTTCTTCTTTGGATATGCGGCTGTATTAGTTGAAGAGCTAGTTGTTTTAAGTAATCTCTGCGCGTTATGATTATATTAGTGTTTTCCTTTTAAATGATTTGACTGTTGATTATAGTGTTAATATTTTTAGCCACTGGTTTTACTCCAGGTTGGTTCTCGACAATATTGTGAGCTCTTGTCGTTACATTAGAACGAACCGGATGACAGTTCCTCTTTGTACTCCCATCTTTGCCTACGTAACACAGCTGATTCCCCAATGAAATTGAAGAAACCTCACCTTCTACTTCCTATGAAGATTGTTCGGTGTCAGTGAAATGATGACTGTGTTCACTGGCTCGATCGCTTTCAATATCATCGGCCCTAAAAGACGGATCCTCAATGTCTTCCTCCAAATCTTCTTCCATGAACCACGCCAAAATTCTTTCATCTCTTCTATCCATCTATAATAAAAAGACATAATAGTGTTTTATGACAGTAATTTAAAACTATAATATTACATAAAAGTAGCAGTAAAACCAATAATATAATAAAAACAAAAAATTTCATGAGTAGAAAAGTACTTACGTCGACACCCGCGCGATGAGCAAAACGCCGCTTGATGGTACACCACGCAACAAACCTCTTTGTCCGAGCGACTAGCGCACATTGGCGAAAAGTGAACTGTATCCAGGTGCGGGGGAGGGGTTAAAACTCAGCTACCGAAAAAACGATGTCTGTACGCATAATTTTGACTAAATGGCGCGTGATTTAGATTTACTGTGAGCAAAATGCTCATAGCGCGAGTGCTCGCGGGTTAACAACCTAATCAATAAGTCCCATCCCACATCACACATCCCACCCACTACAGGGTTGGACAGATCATATATAAATACGCAATACACGGTCCATAAACATGGGGTGTTATTTTAGAGGTGGAAATAGTAGAGCGAACTGCCCGCGACACAATTTCCGCGCATCGGACTTACGTACGAGTGACCATGATGTTGGGAAGGATATTCTCTTCTTTATTTATCGTATATATTTTTATATATACGATAAATAATAAGTATACTTTTTTTGATGTAATTAATGGCGAGTCGTGCCTGTCGTTCGCCTTATGGTAAGCAATACGACTGCTCATGAACAGTAGCAAAACCAAACAAATTGAATTATAAAACAATGCGTGACATTGGACTGCGCTCGCTATCCTGAGACATAAGATGTTGAGTCTCAATACGTCCAGTAGTTACTCTGGCTACAATATCCTTCAAACTGAAACTCAACGGTGCATTTACAATGCTGTTTGGTGGGAGAAATCGACATTGCGGTGGTACCTATGCAGCCGGCCTCTCACATATGAAAGACCTACCAGGCTACCACCAGTAAGTCTTCTGAATTTATCATAATTATTTGTGTTGGATTGAAATTCAATTGCGTGATGAACCTTAGGTGTCTTGTTTTGCTTCCTCTGAGGACCCGGATACTCTCCTCTCGCTTGAAAATAGATAATCAATATTTCCGTTGGTTTCACATTTTTATAGTGGTGAAAAGTTTACTATATTATGCTTCGTAAAGATGATTGAGAAATAACGCGATGTCACACTTATAATTAAGCCGTCTTATATATTTTGGAACAATAAAAGTGTGTATTTAAAAGCCTAGTATCCTCGTTAAGAAATATTTTCATAATAATCCATTAAAACTTCCATCAAAGGAAAATTATGTTCACAAACTTTGAATAATTGTTTTTATAGCAGAGGCGATTATATTATATTTATAATACACTTAAGTAATAAAAAACAAAGACTGTTAATTTTAATCATATTCATCAGCTTTAAGTGAAAGAAGTCTACAGCTGGTCATAGCATAGGCTTTCTCCAAGAATTTTCATAGCGACCTGCTAGAAGTGACCTGCTGAGAATATTATCATTGTTTTTACCGGACACTAATATTTGAAATTTTTAACCGACTTAAAAACAAAGGAGGAGGTTTTCAATTCGAATGTATGTTGCTTTTTTGCCACTAACATTTGGAAAGCTATAAAATATGGTGTATCACTATTATGGGTTAGATATCGTCGTCTACAATATACATAAATACTACAAGCTGTAGGGTCTTGAACTACACCACGTAAATGGATTTTGTATTCAAATACCATATTATAAATAGTGCGTGGTGGCCTGTTGGTAAACATACCGGACACGGCTATAATATGTCGGATATTCACGGTGGTCGCGAATCCCAGAGGCATCTTAATTTCCGAGTCTTGTGTGTATTGATAGTTAATCACCACGCTCTATAACGGTGAAGGAAATCACCATGTAGAAACCTACATACCATAGCGAGTTGTAAGGGTTTCTATGGTTTGTAAAGTCCGCCAACTCGCATAAGGCCAGCGTGGTGGACTATATGGCCAAACCACTCTCAATCGTATTCTCGATTGTAGAGAAGGCCCGTGCCCTGCAGTGGGACGTATATGGGCTGATACAATACATTACGGAACATTCTAATAATAAGAGTCCCGCATTGCACTTAAAATGTGTTGATACTAATCAGTACATGTGTGGTGTGCCATGTCAGCTCTTGCAGCGTTTGTAGTTTCGAATCGTGTTCGAATCGATAACTCGTGTTTCGGTACATTCTGTACATTTTATATTCAATATCATGAGCTTTCCAACATTGCGTATGGCAGTCGTTTTAACTTTAAATCCAGCCAGTCAAAACAAAGTTACCCCTTCCATGTAAATGTAAGTATACAGGCTGTCAAAATACAGTACAACTTACGACTATGGTGTATGATGATTTATTCAAACAGGATGCAGAGGTCCAAAAACAATTGAATATCTATGATAATATTATTTGTTCTATGAATATAAGTTTATAGATATACTGCAGAAGGAAAGCTTGTAGGAATTGAGTTGTACGGACGCTTTGCCATATCATCACTTAGAAATCTCACCCTTCCATACTATGAATCCCACATGTGGGATACAATCCAATGGTACCATTACCATGGTAGTAGTCCTGTGGCTAAAGAAGAAAATAAAGAAATAAAATCGTGCATAGTATTAAAAGTATATCGATCATCAGCTGTCAGCTTCGCAAAGATCGTGCGATCGCGATCGAATCGATAGCTCGTGATATACCTCCCATATTTTATATTCAAACCTCTATGAATGAACAAGTACGGTGATTTAATATTTACGAGTTTAAAATGGTGTGAATATTGATTGAATATTACAGGACTATTCGAGTGAGTTGGATGGAAAAAAATATTATTCGGTCGACTATCAATACTTTAGTTGCGTCATTGGTCAACTAATTTATATTAGTCTATGTTTTACTGTGAACCCTGAGGTCAAAGGGTCGTATCCCAAGTTGAGCAAATCCACTTTGTGTAATTTTGGCAAGGTAAAAGTGCCAACAACTCTGTAGAAATCCTTTGGGAAAGGCTATGTTCAGCAGTGGACTTCCTGTTATAATAATGCGTTAATCGCACATAAATGTGGGTTATAGATAGATTGAAATAACTCAGTGTTCAATGTCTCTAAGACATAATATAAATATAGCAGCTTCCTGCAGCATTTAAAGAGAAAATGTGTATCTTCCATTATTGCGTATTGTGTAGCGTAAAACGCACTACACACCAAAGCCGCCATACCGTAATGCCCATTTATTTCTATCCTAGGTGGGATATTACCGAGTTAAATGCTGGCGCTGGCTAACTAAACTAATATGCACCATTTGACGTTTCACTTTTGAAGTCGAAGCAACTTTGTACAGATGTAACTCACACAATTTCAATAATTTCATCCATGGCTTTACGGAAAATGTTAAGTCTGTACAGAGTTGAACAGTATGAAACGTCAAAAGATACCTATTAGTTTAGTTTGATAGTAGATTGTTGAAATCGAAACTCTGAATGGGTATTTGAATTCGATCTCAAAGTTGACACCTTTTTTCGATGGTACGCTTTTTTCCATAATCACAGTTTAATTCAATTTTGTTATAAAAATATACTTCCCGAAGGTATTTATAGGTTAATAATTTAATGAGACATCTCGTTCATTCGCCCGGTCTCTGCTGATGACAAGCGTTCGTCCAACTGAATATAGGTAATTAATACGGATAATTGGTCTACACGGTGTTTTGGTATACTAAAATAACAGTAGGGAATTAATAAAAATGAAAATAAAAGCGAATTTATTTAAACTGATTTTATGTAGGTGGTAGGTAGGTGGTGGTAGGTCTCACATGGGAGAAGCCGCCTGGGTGAATACCACCGCATTGTATTTCTCCCGCCAAACAGCAGTGTAAATGCACTGTTATGTTCCAGTTTGAGGGACAATGTGGACAGTGTAACTAATAGACTTGTTGAAACTTTACATCTTATGTCACAGGAGGACGAGTGAAGAGGAATGTTAAGCATTGCTTCGTAAATCATGGTGTATGGTTTTGCTACTGTCCATGAGCTGTCGTATCAGATACCATCAATCGAATGGCATGCCTGTCCCGCCATTCATTGCAATAAAAAAAAACACATAAACAAAATTTCCAGTCTGGGTGATTCGGTGAAAAAGCCTCTTACAGTTTTTGGTGCTTAGGACAGGAGACTTGGCATGTTATTGTGTGATCAGGACTTCATGTGACTATTCAGTCTATTTATTTGTAATGCCTAACTAGGGTTAAAGTCTATGCGGATCTCAAGATTAACTTTTCCTTAATTTCGTATTAATATAATATGATACGAGCTACGTATGTTAAATTGACGAAACCAGTTAGGTATTATAAGATAACCGTTTCTCGACGTTGAATACTTTATTTGAATTACAATATATTACCATTATATGCATCTTAGTCACTAACGAATGTGTAGAAAAAATATATATCAGATAAAAAATATGAATATTTTATGATAATTTTTGAGGAAAATGCTCTTGTCAGGATTGTTGGTTGCATTATTTGAGATAATCTATCGCTTATCGATATCCGTTCAATTGATTGTTTGAGAGACAAACAACTAAACTTACCTACAGCTATACTAAATAATTTTATATACATTATTATGCCTATAATTTGAAAAGGTAGGCAGAGGTACTAGTACTCTCAAAGTTCTCCGGGCTTATTTCCGTCTTATAATGAGGCGGAGTTGAAACACCTCTATACGGGGCCCAAGCTTACTACAATTTAATTACGTAATACACTGACCGTTTTATTTTCGGGATAATAAATCGCAGCATTTCCTGATGAATGGCCGACATCAATAAGGCTAATTGAGCAGTAAGACTTTTGCACGACCAGCTATGGCTTCTTCATCAATCTCACTTAAGGAGCAAAGAAGTAATCACCAAATTACGCTTAGGTGATGCACAATTTGGTCAAGAGGAATCCCTAGTCAGAGGGTAAAGTAGTCACGATACGGGGTATAAATTAACT
Source organism: Hyles lineata (assembly GCA_030180105.1). NCBI lineage: Eukaryota > Metazoa > Arthropoda > Insecta > Lepidoptera > Sphingidae > Hyles > Hyles lineata. The sequence goes on from JARJEE010000044.1 coordinate 615,464, forward strand.
GCAATTCACTTAAAGTAACCGAAAACAGTTACTCGATATCGAATATGATGATAAAACTCAACACCAGTTTCTAATGGATGAGAAATATTACAAGAAGCATCTTAAATGAATCTTCTTCTCTTTGCTTTTCTTCATCTTTGCTATTCTTCCACTGGACAAAACTCAACAGTAATAACGAAATTTTGTTCATGCGAAGCTGGGTCGAACGTCTAGCATTCACTAATAAATGTCAAAGATGCCCCACCGTTCATTCATAGTACACAGAGACGGCAAACACTCCCAATTACCATTTTACGACGACCCGGCCGGCCTATTGGCGCGTCACACTTTATCGATTGCGAAGTATTCCTGGACACGCACCCCCAAATGTTTGGCCAAACACACCCAGTATCGGCTGGTACACGTGTTCTGATACGTACTGATACCTACTTTTATGTTCATTGATTTTGCCAAAAATATGTTGTACGATCATTTTGTTTCTACCGACGATTTGATGTTAAACCAAAGTGTGTGCTAATCTGAAGTCTTCGATTTTATCCTTTTTGTTTAATCTGTCGTTTTTAGATTCAACTTTTAGGGATCTGCTCTTTACACTGTATACTAATTTCTACAAACAGGAATTCACCAAGGAGATTCTCTATTTTTTTAAAGACAATTTTATTTATATAATATTTCTGAATTTCGAGACTAGAGAATTGGAGGCTAGATTACCAGGAGGTTAAACTTTGAATTTACCCCCATAGGCGTTGGCAGAGGTAGCTTAAATGCCACACACAGATATCAAATCATTCCATCTCAAGATATGATATCACAAGCATCTTTCCATTGTAAATACAAGAATCCTTACGAAAATTACCATCGTTATCTCCTCATTCCAGCACCCTGGTGCCGTGGAAGATCTTCCGCGAGGAGTTGAACAACGTGCACCCGATATCCTCAGGCCTGGAGACCATGGCGTTGAAGACCACGATAGATCTCACCTGCAACGACTTTATATCCAACTTCGAGTTTGATGTGTTCACGAGGTAAGGACTAAGGAGAAAGAAAATAAATTTTGTAGGATCCATTTTTTGGATGTCTATCCGTTCTCTTATTGGGAAAGACTGGAGATTCTGCTTTTGTTTGGTTATATTTATAGTAAAAAGATTATATTAAAACATCAATGCGGAAGAATGGTTCGCTTGAAGCCTGTTGGGATTTTATTTCACATCATAGCATTCGAATGGATAAACCGATTTTAATGGGGTTAATGTTTGTGTTTGTATATTTCAAGATGTAATATTCATATTCCATTAATTCCAGATTATTCCAACCCTGGAGCACTTTACTCCGCAACTGGCAGTTGCTAGCTGTAACGCATCCGGGTTACGTGGCGTTCCTAACATACGACGAAGTCAAGGCGAGGCTCCAGAAATACATCCACAAGGCGGGCAGTTATGTGTTCAGGTATATACTTGTTAATAACCCTTGGAATTACTGTAATTCTTTGGATGGTAAGATGGTAAATGAAAATAATAGGATGAAGTTGCTATAATATGACAGCCTTCGTGGCGCAATCGGTTAGGTGCCGTCTGTGAAACGAGACGCAACGGGTTCGATCCTCGTACCGAGAAAAAGAAAAAGAAAGTCTCTCGTAGTTCCCGAAACCCGCGACACAAGACTCGATCTTAGTGTGGGGTCACGACTATGTATGTGACTGTTGGGTGTTATTTATTATTATATCGACTGGCCACTAATTAAAATTTTCACTTTTAGAACCAATTATATTGCTTAAATTAATGTAATTTCGTGATTCAATTAGTAAACCCTGTTGTATTATTATCAGCATTGATTGACAGAGGTATATAAGAATTAAGTAGTTGAAGGGGGATGAGTCTCTTTCAATAAATTATCCCAAATTCAATAACGCAACCTATGGAAATATTCTACAACTTGAAATATGGGCTTAAGAACTATTGCGAGTCTAGATGGATCTATTCTGGTAAAGACACGATATGTAATGTGTATACAAACAAATCGTCAGCATTCAGCAAATTCAAAGGAGGATTTCCATTTTACTATGAAACTTTGTGTAGGTGCGAAGATTTTTGTCCCTCTATGAAACCTACTTTTTAGTGTAGGGAAAAATATATATTTTCAATAAATATAAACATAATTGCCACCCAGGCGAACGCAATAAAAATACTTTTTTGCCTGCGGCTCTGCAAAACAAAATGTAAAATGTGATGATAATTACTTAAACTTCTAAAAATTTGTCGCCCGCGATAAATCAGGAAACCGTTTAAGGACAAACCATAAAAATGCTATAATGAATTTTAAGCAGTATCGGTATCAGGATCCACGATATTTTTTACCGATACTATGAATAGAGATTCTCCTTTCTGACTACTGCCACATAAGTAACAATCATTTTTCTTCTCGTAATGGTTTCTTAGATTTACACATTGAAATAAAACTATAATTTACGTTTCTCTTCTCTTTCAGGTTATCATGTACGCGGCTTGGTCAGTGGGCGATAGGTTACGTGACGGTAGACGGCGAGATTTTGCAGACGATACCGCAGAACAAGAGTTTAGTTCAAGCCTTGCTGGACGGGTATAGAGAAGGATTGTGAGTTTACTGCTGTTTCATATGAAAAATGAAAATAATTTATTGAATTCATTAAGATGTTCTACATCATTTAGATTCTGATATTTTTTAATACAATTTGCACCAGTATATCAATGATACTGCAATCGGCTTAGATTTTCTCTTTTCACCTTTTATTATATTGAACATATTAATACTATTACATTACGAGTATGAATGCTTGATTATATCAAGAAAACATATCTCAAACAATGCGGTAAATAGAGAAAATCTGCATCAACCCATATACGTCCCACTGCAGGGCACGGGCCTACTCTACAATCGACACTACGATTGAGAGTGGTTATGCCATATAGTCCACCACGCTGGCCTAGTGCGGGTTGGTGGACTAAAAAAAAATACAGAAAAATCTAATAATATTTTTACACCAGCATGAGAATAATGTTATACGATTTGTTTCAGCTACTTGTACCCGGACGGTCGGGATGTGAACCCGGACCTCAGCAGCGCCATCATATCTCCGGCTGAAGATCACATCACCGTCACACAGGAACAGTACGAGTTGTATTGTGAAATGGGTATGTATTATCAATATTAAATAAATAAATACACCCATCAGTCACATACATAGTCCTGACCCCACACTAAGATCGAGTCTTGTGTCATGGGTATCAGGAACTACGAGAGACTTTTCGGTATCACAAATACCGCTCAAACATTTCTATCGGTGCGGGGATCGAACCCGCGGCCTATAGTTTCACAGGCGCCGTCTAACCAACTGCGCCACGGAGGCTGTTATAATGTAATGTATTTTAGTGATTTTGTCGTACAAATTAGGATAAAGAAAAATCCAGTTCTCTCCTGTTACATAATATATAGTTATTACATATTAGCAAAACAAAATCGTCAATGTTATTTAACATTGGTGAGTTTTCTAAAATATTCCCGAATAAGTTCCTTAAGGACATTTTAAAAACTATGATATTTATAATTGCAGGTAGCACATTCCAGTTATGCAAGATATGTGCGGAGAACGACAAGGATATCAGGATAGAGCCGTGCGGACATCTCTTGTGTACGCCGTGTCTCACCGCCTGGCAGATTGTGAGTATACTGCCTTAATTACATTATTACGAACATGTGGTGTTAGGTCTCTCATATGTGAGAAGCCGCCTTTTGGCAAGTTGACTTTTCTTTTTAAAACGGCCAATTATCATCCATAGAGAAGTAGACAGCAGCAATCGTCTAGAAAATGAGGCACGCACGAGCATAAATAGACTTGCCACAACCGTTTGTCACCCACTATATGTTGTGTGTGATATTTTTCACTATTCCTCTGACTGTATATCTATACATATAAATAAAATTGAAGTGTCTGTTCGTAGAGTGAAAATTAAAAAAATATCCAACTACATATCGTTATATACACGATACCTAAAACGAAAATACATAAACTCATAAACTCACGCCTTTTTCCCGTAAAGGGTAGGCAGAGGTGTCAAGGACACCCACATTTCGCCTTGTATATTCCGTCGCACGATGTGATAGGTGGCGAGCCTATCGCCATTTTGAGCACAATTTCCTGACTTTGGGCTGATACTGAATAGAAAAATCCAATATCACTTTGCCCAACCCGGGATTCGAACCCGAGACTTCAGCTTGGTAACCGTACCGTAGTACAACTACGCCACCGAAGCAGTCAAACAAAAATGAACTTGGAATTTTTTTGTCTGTCTGTCTCTCTGTTTGTTCCGGGTAATCTCTGAAATGGCTGGTCCGGTTTTGACGGGGCTTTTATTGTCAGGTAGCTGATATAATAACTTAGGCTACATTTATTTTAGAAAAATAAAGTTTTTGTTAAATTCCACGCGGACGAGGTCGCGGGTACAGCTAGAATAATATATAATTAATTTGTCTGTCTGTCCACAGGACTCGGAGGGTCAGGGTTGTCCGTTCTGCCGCGCGGAGATCAAGGGCACGGAGCAGGTGGTGGTGGACGCCTTCGTGCCCCCCAGACCACCCAACACTACCGTAGATTCCAAGTCAGTACTTTTACTTATTCAAATAACATTGAGTTTGCCCTGTGACCACGAAAGCTCTAAAGTAATCGAAACGTCGGAAAGTTAAAAAATGTAAAAATTAAACGAAATCCGCGATAAAATCCGTAAATAATGTGTAACATTCGAGTAAATCTAAGAAACCATGCTTTACTTATTTTTAGACTATTGATTTTATAGCGCAGATATTTATATCGCTTATAATCCATAAGCCGTAAGTTTTGGTTTCAATACGTAGGAAAAAGTATTTAAACAATAAGCCAAATGTCAGTCTATATACATTTGTGAGTATTGGGTGTATGTGTTTATTTATCTTCGAATACTTCATTTATCAAAAATGTATTTTTTACAGAAACACAAAAACAGTAGTAAAGGCGGTGTCTTCAAATTCGTCGGGATCGTCTGGGTCCTCAGGATGCAATGGTTCAAGTGAGTAACTCATATCACTACCAAAAACAATATAAAATGCAGTAATTCTTAGGATCTGCACATTTCTAGGGCATTGAAAAATTGGTATGTGAATAAGATAGACTTGGACAAACATAATAACTACAAAATAAACACTATTTTATTTCGAGTTAAGATTGAAAATTTGTTAATATTCCAGTATGCGTCAGAATATAAAAATAATATAAAAATATGTTTTAGCCCTTTAAAAACAGTTTTCAAAACACAATAGCCTAATATGTACACCAAAATTTCCATTTCTAAATTTAAAAATGATACTTTTAAGGCCACTTCTTTTCATAGCAAAGCATGTTTTAATTTATAACATAGTAAAATGACCCTCCAACATTGTATTCCAGGTGTGGACGTGACAATATCGAGTAATGCCAACGGCTGGGCGTCTAGAAACACCACATTCAACGGACTCACAGACGACATCGACGACGCTGAGGTAACGCACTAGGAATTTGTATTAGTCTGTACTCTAATATACACACACTAGTATGTATATTGACATACTTATGGTATTCTAATTCGAGAATAATATGTCGTTGATATCATAGTGAAAACTTTATCGAAATCGGTTCAGTAGTTTTTAAGATAATTGCGACCGTGTATAGATACTAGATAGTGGTTGAGTAAAGAATCTCCATGGCGTGAGATCTGTTAAAAGTAGAATGAATTTTTTAACCTTAAACATGTAAATCTATAACTCAGATCTAAAGTTTTTCGCCAATAAGGACCAAGACTTTTATGAAAGAGGCGTTATGAGGCAACAAATTATACAACAAAACGGCGCATATTTGACCCAAATTGATAAATCCGAAACATGTTCAGTAGTTATAATTTTCACCCAAAAGTAATAGATTTCTTTTTCTCAACCTATTATTTAACTAGATATCTTAATGCGCGAAAAACATTTATTCGCACGCCGGGATTTTCGTAAATTCAATCATTTATAACAAATAAATAAATATGGTAAAATGGCAATAGGTATGTCAAGTTTACTAATACTAATGTTTATAAATTAGAGTACAGACTATATTTATTTACAAATATTCAGGGTGAGAGTCGCCATGCTTTCGGCATGTTAGCATGTTGTGTTGTCATTGTCACGTACCGGCTTGGACTGTTAGAAGTTTTGTTTTCTTTGTTGTTTGTTTTTGTTTTGTTTTTTCGTTTGGTTGGTTTTATTTGTGCATTGGTTTTTATTTTTGTTTATACAAAACTCGGGAAGTAGGAGTGACATGTTAATTGTAATTTAAAATGAAATAATTACTACCATATTGTGTATGGTGGATAAAGTTCCATTGACTCTCTGTTAATTGCAAATAATATAGTAGAATCGAGCAAAGTGGACGTTCGTAGTCTCTGCCTACCCCGAAGGGATACAGGCGAGTGGTATTGCCCGAATGTTGACCACCACCACCACCATCAAACTCATAATTACCCAAGCAGGTTACTATAATTCATTCCTCCTTAAAATACTGTTATTAAGAAGGCTTTTAGCTTTTCATTGGGAATAATGTAGTTAGCTTGCCGTATCGGTTTAAAAAAATCTTCAATGGTCATAAAACACCTATTTTATTTAACTATTTACTACATGTACAATGCACAAATGAAACCATCCAACGTTGCATGTGCGTCCATGTTAAATCGTTTCATTGTTTATTTGCAGAGACATCAACGAAAATCACCGCATGCTTAGTATTGCACGTGCGTAGTAACATTGACGACGGGACGCGGAAACTATCGATTACCGTTCTCAACGAATTACTATCGTATTCGTATCGATATATTTTACAACAATCGATTTTACTGCCATTCCTAATCGATTTTTAAAAGTCAGAATCGATTCTGGTACGAGTGTTTAAGTGTACCCGCTATAAAATTATAAGTAATGAAGTTTTCTTAAGTTTTTGCTTACAAAAATCTAAAGTTGAATATTCGATTACGGTACGATAGAAATTCGTATTATTAGGGTGGAGTTTGTGTTGTGATGTTTTTAATTATTAGTTTAAAAGTAAATGAAAGTAAATATTTGTAATGAAAATTTTAAGTTGGAATATTACTATCCATCGTCGACCATTAAACGGAACACAGGAAATTTATATAGTTTATAGTTTTACTTCATGAAATAAAATCAACGTTTACAGATTTGAATGAACCCTTCTATGAATCTCATAGTTATTCGATATTCCTCTCCTTTTCACTCACATCGTCAGCTACATTAGTTAAAAAGAGATAACCATATTTTTATTAACAACGCAACACGATCTCCATGCACCATGTAGGTCGAGTATTTAAAAAGTTGTAAAATAGTATTTTTGATAGTATTTGCGAAAAGTAATTTATGGATTTATCAGTTTAAAATGTTATAGTTAATAATACATCGTGTCCGATTGCGATGAGCTTGTAATCATAAATTATTAAAAGAAAAGTGACTTGAATTTAAATCAATAGATTTTAACGTATGTAAGGACAACAAAAACATCATCGATATTATACAGCCAAAATAGTTTCATGGAGTCTTTTAAAATTGATTTACATAACTTGTCAATTCATTTGTTAGCCATCTTATTCGTCTATTACATAGCATCATAAGAGAACAAAATCTTGAGAGCTTGGAGTTTATTTCTATTTAAAGTAATTTTATAATTAAAAAACATACTCGGTACTTGATCATTTTCCGAAAGTTTGAGTTAGTCAACAGAACAAATTTTAAATGTCAGTTTTTTGTCGCATTTTTGTGTAAATCATATTACGCAACTATTTCCTTACATCCCAATAATCCCTCACATTAATTAATTATACTATGTCACAATTTAAATATACAGAAATATTATAAATCTATTTTGACTGTATAATTTAGTTTCAAAGGGCATTTACACAAAGCTTGTTTTTTATTTATTTTCGAGTATTATTTTGCAGTCGATAAGTTTTGGTAAGTCGCTTTTCAGTGCTCTAGTTCGGTTTGCACAGAACTGGTAGTTAAATTCATAGCTCATTTCCATTGATTGTTGTGCAATTTAAATTGCCATCCATTATTTAAAAATACAGTATTCTTTTTCTCGAATCGGTTCAGTAGAACTACTGGAAAAATCATTTTCTCACATGAGTATATAGAATATTTTTATTTAAAATTATTAAAAAGGTTATATAACAATGCAATTGAATATTTTTTTATCTCAATTTTTTTTTTACATTTGCTTTTTTTCTGCTAGCACTACAATCAATGAAAAAGAATCATTTTATTTATTAGTTTATTATGTCTGAATGTTTTAGTGTCGTTATTGACTTATGTGTTATAATTTTAAGTATTCGAATTAGCAATATATAAACATTGGTTGAATCATTTATGTCGTGTGAGACAAATGGTTAAACCAATATTTGTATTTTTTGTTTTCGTGCAAGTAAACTCGAAGCGTATAATGCAATGTTTTTTTTAATTATATTAATTAATTTATGATTTATTGAATATTTCGATTTGTTATGCGCGTTCTTATGGTATAGGGACCTATCACGCTTTTTTGTTTAATTTACACAAAATATCACCCTTTTCGTGAATAAATTAATTTCCCATTATAAAATTCAATTCAAGCTAATCGTTTTTTTTTTTGTTCAATTTCTTGTAATTCAAGAAAATATTAGTCCAAAACGGAATGGCTTTTTGTACTGTTTTGTTTCCTTTTTGAGGTGCTATCCTATCCATGGTAACGCGCATGGTGTATTGTTTACGCTTAGACCGTATGACACGTGCAATGCGCGCAGTTAAAGAGCAAGGTTCAAAATGGCGGCTAGAGGCGCTACCATCGGCAAAAAAAATATTTTTACGGCTGAAAAACGACTAAAAACACATGCCTAAAAATACATCTTAATTATGTCTCTTGTTTTTTTGTTCTACATATTTGTTTTTGATGTTTTACGTAAAAGTATTTTCATAATAATTTGTCAGGTTTTTCAAATGTGGTTTTTTTTTGCTGACCGTATTCGTGGATGTGAATGGAATGTATTGCTTTGACTGCGCGTGTTGTGCACTATGAGTCGGCGGGTGCCTATTTTATTTATTTTCTAAGTTTTAACGTTGACAATACATGCTTGGTGAAATGTGCATCGTGTTTTTTTTACGCCTTTCTCTTTTGTTTTTGCATGTGTATGTGTTATCATGGGTCTTTTTTGTTTTTGGAATGAATATTCATGTTATTTTTTTTAATCCATTTGGATATCTGGATATTGGAATAATGGTTATAGCCATTTTCTAATATAAGAAGCATGTATGAGTAAAATATACATTACGTTGTAATATCAGTAAACTAAATTTCCAAAAATTAATGAGTGATTACAATTTGAAATTAAAAGCCAAGTATCATCTTCCAGTTATAGTATTCTATTAATTAATAAATTAACCTGATGAAATTAAAGTAAGATATTAATATAAAGGTATGTTTGCTTGTTTATAAAATCATATAATCTAAACCAATGTTGAAAACTACATTGAGAGTCCCAAAAACCTTCAAATTACTTTACAACATTGTGGACTATTTTGAACTAAAGTCTTAATTCAGCAATATAAAAAACGGAAATATACACAACTAAAATTCCTGATGAAGTGTATTTCCTACTAACTTTTATTTTTAAAATTCACAAAAATAAGCGCTACATACTTCGCATTTTGCATTGTGATGTTTTTGTGCCGTTGTTGCCTGTTTATGTGTTTTGTTTATACTATTAGTTAGCTTTGTTTGGATTTTTAAATCATACATACATACATAAACTCACGCCTTTTTCCCAGAAGGGGTAGGCAGAGGTGCCAAGGCACCCACATTTCGCCAGTATGTTCCGTCCCACAATGTGATAGGTGGCGAGTCTATCGCCATATCAGGCACAAAGTCCTGACTCCGGGCTGATAATGAATAGAAAAATCCAATATCACTTTGCCCAACCCGGGATTCGAACCCGAGACCTCAGCTTTGTAAGCGTACCGTAGTACATCTACGCCACCGAGGCAGTTTTTAAATCATAATATTACTTATATAATTATTTTACAAAAGATAATTTAAGTTTATAAAATTATTTAATAACGATATTTTTAAAGGTAGTAATGATTGGTCGATAATAAATAGGTCGTAGAAAGTCGCTGGATGCAAGCCGCTTACAACATGTTTATGTGGCGATCCATAGGGAAGGCATATGTTTAGCAGTGGACTTTCTTTAGCTGAAGAAAAAGAGAAAGAGTAATGATTGTAGACGTTGACTGCCAACATATTCACGGTGTCGCGGTTTCGAATCCCAAGGCACACCTCAGACTTTTCGTCAGTCGTCAGAGTCATGTCTGTATTGATAGCCAATCATTAAGCACTATAATGGTGAAGGAAAACATCGCGAGGAAACTTGCATACCACAGCAATTTCTATGAATTTCTATAATATGTAAAGTGGCTAGCGTGGTGAACTATATGGCCTAACTATTCTCAATCGTATTCCCGATTGTAGAGGCCCGTGCCCTGCAGTGGGACGTATATGCGCTGGTACAGATACAGAATGATTGTAAAAAGACTCAAAAATCAGGATCAGTAGTCTAGTTGGGAGTATTCTACGTCCATTAATGGCCCACTATAGACTGGTAAAAAGACAAAACTTAAATATGCGTAGAGGCCTGTTGGTAACGGATTCTGCCAAGCATGCCCTGGTAGGGGATTCGATTCCCTGGATCCACTTCACTGAATCTTAATGCTTAGTGAAGTCTTGGCTGTTACATTACATTGGTAGTTAAAATATACCTTATTGGAATTGACATTAAGTTGTAATTACATTGACAATCTAAAGAAGCCGGGATGAGTTCATAACCAACTATATATTTTTACTCTTTATTGTATATCTCAATTTACATAGTAAATATATATGTCAAGTAAAAAATTAAATAGTACAATGGGTGACCATATCGCATTGAGCGATTTCTTCCCGGCAACCTTTGGATGAACATGAATTGTTGGTTTGACAAATAGGGCTTGACGAATATTTTTTTTATTGCAATTAATGGCGAGACGAACATGTCGTTCACATGATGGTAAGCGATACGACCGCTCATAAACAATAGCAAAACCAAACAACACCTTGAATAACAAAGCAATGCTTGGCATTCCACTGCGCTCGCCATCCTAAGACATAAGATGAAGTCTCAATATGTAATTAAATCCGAAACACAACAGTGCATTAACACTGCTGTTTGACGGGAAAATACACATTATTTGTATATTTATTTTACCAGGACTGGGCAGAATTCAACGCAGCAACATCAACAATAGACGGTCTCCGCCCCTCAGTGCGTTCCCCGGCGGCGTCCCCGCGGCACTCCCCCCGCGCCGCGCGCCGCGCCCCCGCGCCCGCGGAGAACGCGTACGGGGAGCTGCGCGCGCCCCCCCTGCCGCCGCGCAAGAGCCTCTCCCCCGCAGAGAATACTATCGCCTCCGCGTCCAGTGTGCAGGATATACCCACTGCTTCTGTACATGGTTAGTAAAAACAATAATTACAAAAAAAAAAAACATTTTTTTTTTGTAACAGCCAACTGCAAAAATTTTGGTAAAGCTGCTTATATACATGGTACAAAAGAAAGTATATTTTTTTTTTATTTTCGAAGAATTTTTTGTCCTGCAAACGAGCAAACATGTCACCTGATGTTTAATGATCAATGCCCCCACAAACATCCACAATTGGATTATAGATAATATGTTGCCGGCCTATCAAATCGGGAGGGAAATTGGTCATCCCGTAATCTCACTCCCCGAAAGAAACGTGACAGCAAAAACACAGCGTGGCTCTATCACAATTTTGTGACAGTGACCTGCAATTAACTATGTGAAGTTGCTGCAATCCAGGGTTCAAAATGTCCTGCTGTACAAAAATACGGCCTATCCTTATTAAAACCGTGGCTTATATGTCCAGTTCTAAAACCTCAAAAACATTGATACAATTTCCAGATAAAAAATTAATGCAATTTTAAATAACCACTTAAATGATAAACGGCGATGATAGTATTAAATTAATTACGAAGTATTATTCTGTCTTCCAGAACCCAGACGACGGTCATCGTTGGAACCCGAACCAGATTCCCGACACCGGTTGACTTCAGTTATAACAGGTTCCACGGAAACCATCACTGGCATTATAGACACACGACATGAAGTAAGTTAAATCATGTATAAAAATAATCGCATTGTTTTTTTTTGCTATATTTATGATATTAGCGTGACAAAAGAGCGTAAAATCAAGTCAAGCTATTCCGTAACATAGATATCCTAAAACGTAACTTTGTAAGTTTGTAACACAAAGTTCCAATAAAACACTTCATTTCAATTATCAATCTGCTTTTTAAAACAAGATATTTTTTTACAGGTACCACCAGATCCAAGAGCATTTGAGAAACCACGTCGCGCTTGCACCCCACAATCAAACAGTAGACCACTCCCCGCCCCACCTTCCGAAAGACCAGTAGAAGACCGCCCCACCCCCACAGAACCCAAACTCGACAGTAGACTAGAAAGACCAGAAAGACACCCAGAGAGGCAGGAAAGACCGGCCATAGAAACCCGGCAAGAGCGACCCATTCCATCCAGTGACAGCAGACAGGAACGACATATTCCAGAGACAAGACATATTCCAAACCCAGAGACAAGACACGTGCCAGTCCCAGAGAGACAAGACAGACACCACGCACAGGATCGATATATTCCAAACTTAGATAGTAGAACGGAACGGCATTATCCAGAGAGTACACGACACGTTCCATACCCAGAGAGGCATGAAAGACATATTCCAGATAGGCATGTGCCGGATAATCGACATTTACCAGAGAGGAGTCATGTCGATAGAGTTATCGATACTCGACAAGAGCGGATACCTAATGCTGATAGACTGCCGGATAAGCCGGATAGGTTAGCCAATGAGTCTAGATGTTTCGATAGAGAGAGTAGAGCTCCGCCTAGACAGAGATCTTTGCCTTCATCGACTAGTGGTAATGTCGAACAGCCTACTAAATCGACTACAATGCCGAAATTCCCTTCAGAGGATATAAAAGACCCGCCTTATGAAAATGTTGGGGTGGAGAAGAGTGAAATTGCTATAGCTCGTAAGTATCTTATGAATTAAAAAGTAAGAGACTTTCCCATAAAGAATGTTAAAGTTCAGTCCAGTTACTAGTAGTCCAGAGACCTGGCAGTAGCTGTCACAGGAAAAAAGTAAACTTTTTTAACAATGCATTATTTGTTTCAGCCAAGAAAATCAACCCTCTAACGCACGACAAGCATGGACGAAAGTACGGCGACAATGTGTCTTATGAAAACATCAACCTGGATTACATAGCCCGGTTGGTAGGGGAGGGTTATCCCAAGGATATAGTGGTCAGAGCCCTAGGCATCACCAGAAACGACCTGGAAATGGCTTGCGACATCCTACATGAGTTCGGGTCGAAAGTACCCAATAAGTGTTAAGGGTTAAACGGTTAAGTGAAGAGATAGAGTGCGGTCTGAAGTACCTAAGGGTTAATAATGAGGATGTAAAATAACATTTAGCTAAATTTAATAAAACCTTGACTTGAAAAGGGTCAAAAGTACCCCCAAATGGGTTTTAGTGAAATTGTACAACCCTACAGTTCAAACTGATTTGTGGCTGTATCTAATGTACTATCTTAACAAAACGGGTCTAAAATACCCAATTATTATTGTAGATTAGTAAAGTGAATGAGAATTATCTGAATGTAAAATGCAAGTTGGAAGTTTCCATTCCCAGGTCTAGTCGTGTACGATAAGACATTATTATAATGGTTGATAAAAAGGATCTTATTTTGCAATTATGAAATGTTTTGTAATGATTACAATTCTGCCGATTTTTCTGTCAAGAGGAAAAATAGAGTATGTTTTTAATATGGGCGCTAAGATTGAATTTAATATTTATACGGCAATCCGATATACTATGTCGCAAAATATTTGACACTTGTTATTTTTATTCATCGTTGTTAATATTCACTTTATTTTAAATCACAAGACTAACAAAAATAAGGTAAAAAATTATTCAACTTACACAATGACATTTTTAATAGCCAAATGGCAAATGTCACCGCATGGTACTATTTTTTGCCAAGTTATACTCTGGTATGAAACAAATGTGTGAATAGACATGGATTGGTAAAAGAAATAATTATATGGCCTAACCACTCTCAATCGTACTCTCGGTTGTAGAGGAGGTCCGTGCCATTCAGTGGGACGTATATGGGTTGATACAGAGTAAAAAAAAATTTTTAGCAACTGTGATTTAAGACTCATTGATTTAGTGAAAACATTTATAGTTTGTCAATATTAAAATCTTTGTTTGGGCAAATATATTTGATGAACATGACTTCACGTGAATTATTAATTATTTTACATGACATATTTTATTTTGAACCCAAATTCATTTGATTCTCATTCACTCCAACACATGCAATTTCTATGACGAGTAAATTTGTACCTTAAAGTAATCCTAAGTCTGAATGTATATTGGCACTGAATATTTAAATCAAATATACTAATCATACTGGTGCCATTTTTATTACTTATTGAACGGCCCGACTTCGACCGGAAAAATTAAACCGAGTTCCTAGAAATAAAAAAATCCTTCATAAAAACTTAATGGTAGTTGGCTCTGTATCGTAAACCTTTGAATGTATACATTCAACAACCAACAAAAACAACAAAATACGGGATAATAAAGCAACATTAAAATTGATGAAAATCTAAGTAGTTTTGAAAATAAATTTAATACTTGTAAAAATATTAATATTTACACTTCTTCTCAAAAAAAAAGTTAAGACATGGAAACGAGAATATAATATCTCAAAATGATATTGCATTAAGAAAAACCACAAAGTAACATAAATTATTTCCAAAGTCAGGATATCTCTAACTTCAGAAAATAACAACAAATGAAGAATATAGTTTCAAATTATATTTCAAAAGAAGTTAATAGACCTACAAGTTCTTACATATGCCGTAAAGTCCACATTCCTCGATACCATACAACATTGAAAATAGAGCTTAGATTCTTGCTGTTTTAAAATGAAATTCATAAAAGGAGAATTTAAAAAATCTAAAGTTATTTTAGACAAATTATCTATCGGAAATCCTAGAAATTAATATTTAAAACTATCAAAATAACACACTGAATTATAAATCACTAATTAATATCTTTGAGACACCAAAAAATGATAATTCAAAATAATTAAATGAGAAAATAACTATTCAAACATGAATATTTAACGCAAAAAAAATCAATAGAATAATAATAAACCGCTAAACGCGAACACGTGATATCAATAAAAATAATGGTGCATTTACACTTTCGTATTCGCGGTTCCCTTTCTATTTGGACGGAATTTTCCGTCCTACATCATACACGTGACGTGTCATTCCGCTTTGGCACCGGAATGATAAAAATCTGCCTTTAAATCGACATTGAATATCTAGAAAGGATGACATGAATAATTCGCAAAACCTGTCGGGTTTCTAAACGAACGTGTGATAGTATTATAGATTAAATATAAACTTTAAAACTATAATTATAAGGCACATTTTTCTATAACGTATTTATTTCACGTAATATTATTCCAATTTCTTTCTTTATCAGTATTCACACGATATTTTGTATAAGTAATAATAGCTTTTTGTAAATAGTTGTATTATAAATACTTATATTTTCATATAAATTAGCTTCCTCATACATAGTTTAAATAGACATATATTTTTTCATTATGTATGTGTGCGCGGGAAGGTCTGACACTTATGACATTTGCAATATTTTATATAGCATAATCGACATTGTTAAATGTATATAAGACAATTGTTTCTACGTACTTCTATCGACTGTTTTTAATAACTAAATTAATCAAAATTGACTTCATTTGATGAGCTTAAAAACAGGACTAAATTCGAAAAATTATTTTGGTATTTTTCTAAAAAATGATTTGACTAATCTTTTTGGCTACACTAGCTTGCAGACACCGGATCATTTTTTATTTTTGTATGAAAATGCTTTAATTCATTATTAATAAGGGTATTTAAATTAGACTTAGCTTGGAAATTAATTTGCAACAGTGGCGTATATTTGAGTGTTAACGTGCTTTACTAAACGACCTGACTGATTTTTAGGTTATAATATATCTAGTCCTAATGATTTGCTGATTTCACTTTGTAATTACAATTGTATGAATTTAGCGTGTAGCTGCGATGCGTTTAGGCAACTGAGACATATCCAAAAGGTAAGTCACAGTATTTCTAAATTGTGACGTTGTTTAAAGGGATAATATAATCGTAGCCACTAGATCAATACACAGAAATATTCTAAATTACCAGGCTTGAAAGGGAAGAAAAATAAGTCTGCACGCCTTAATATTGTGCAATAATAAAGGCTTCCATGAATGGAAAAATTAAATTGAAATGTAAATAAAAATAACCTCAAATCTTTGGCATAGTGTATACAAAAGTTTGGTTATGAAAACTTAGATCATCAAACTACACGCATGTCGCTTCTTAATATTAGTTATATGAGAATTATAATGTTAAATGTAGTGATTATTTATATTTAGTGCAATTGTTTATAATCTCACCGAGGATATTTTGTGAATGTAGGAAAAAAATATGGAAAAAGGCGAATATACAGATCAATTACAAAACAAAGACCAGTTCGGGCATCTATTACAAATGTGTTTCAAGTTTTGAAAAAATAATAATATTTCAGTAATTTTTTTTAACGAATCCATAGATTATTTTGTGCAAATATTGAAATGCCTACATCTAATTATTGGGAGTTGTAAGATGTGGCCGTTAAAGTGTCAAAACTATGGCAATTTTTCGGACGAATAACGGAAAATTTGATATCCATATTTACATTAAAAATCATGTGATGCACATACTGGTTTTGTCCCTAAAATATGACTTCAAAACGACAAAATTCTGCCAAATCAAATAGTTGATAACTACTAATGTCAATGGCCAAAGAGGCTGCTGAAATTTATTACATTATATACAACAGAGTGTAAAATCGCCTTTTTCTCGTGGAGAGAGACACGTTAGTTGAATTTCATATCAACGGACAATATTCGCGGTCTCCAATGAGGTTCCGCTGAGACTTGCACAAGTATTTGCAAAAACTTTTTTTTGTTTTTATTTTAAAGTGAGGGTACTTGTGCAAGTGTAATACATTCACTTTTACAAATGTTAGTTGTTACTGGCAGACGCTTGCGTAACGTTGAAGATTGGACAGAGGAACTTTCTCAATTGTTTTATGAATTGATGTTATCCCTGGCATTATTTTATACCCGTCTCATTAGTCTCAGTCATAATTTAATTATTAAAAAAAGGGTTATCTATTGCTTTAATTCAATTTTATAAATTTTAATGCCAGTGATAATATGGTCTGTGAAAATGTTTATTATAATAATCCATTGGACGCCATTGTTTAATATTATTACATGAGATTTTCTATTTTTACAAATATTATTTAATTTTTTTTTTTGACAAAATACTTTTCAAAGTAAATATTATGGATGAATATTATGGATGCAAACATATGTGAACGGGTTCTAAGAATAAAATCATATTTATAATTAATAATGACAATTTTTCCTATCCATAATTTTTCTGACAATTGATATTGATATGTCGTAAAAATGATATTACAATACTGTGTTTTATAAATATTTGCATGTCCAATTCAAATTAACAATAAACTAAACAAATAATGATGTGATTATATTCTTGGAACTATTCCGGATGGATTCACTAAATAAAAAAATATATACTTAAAAATAATTTCTATTGTCTCTTTTTACCAAGTGACAATTTGTAACAATGCTCAATTCTTTCTCTATCATTGGTCCTCCTGCAAAAAAACGACGCTAAAAATAATATAATAATGGCGATCAATGCGTAATTTCTTAATTTAAGACACCAAGAAGTTACTAAAGCCATCTCGGCTAGTAATACTACTATAGTTGAATAATTTAATGTAAAAAATGCAAATTTTGGTGGATTTTGTAATGCATTGACATGAGCCATCGAATATGTTCTACGGAAGGGGTTAGGTCTTGTTTTACGCTTTAGCAAAAATACGTTGCAAATATATTTAAGTAAAAATATTTCTTGTTTTCTTTTCATCCCTTAATTGTAGTATAATTGTAAAGAAAGCATTTTAGCAGTATTTTATTTTTATTTCTTTATACATTTTCATATCAGTACATTTGGAATATTAGTTTAGAATTTAGATAGAGCATTAGAAATTAAAAAGAAACATTAGCTCACACTCAACTTTTTCGAGACAAGATCTTTGTTAACATTGAGTACCGAAGTTCTTCAATCTAGACTGATAAACAAGACGAGATGAATTTGTTTTTAGTTCGGGATAACCAGAGAGCAAATAGAACCTATTTCAATAAAATCCTGTTATCAATAGGAAAATGAAACAAACATTAGACTAGGAAAGTATTCGAAGGTATAATCATGGACGTAATATATAAACGGTATAATAGACAAACCCAATGAAGTAATCTGATAGAAAGTAGAAAGAATAAAAACGCACTGATTAGAATCTTTCGAATTTCTAGCCAAATATGAGCATAATCTAAAGAAATGCAATCAAAATTTAATGAAAATTGACGCGATATAATAATTACTATTACAAAATAAAATGACCATATCGAATTATCACAAAGTTATCGCGAAGTCAAGAATACAAAATGTCGATTGTAAATGTAAATTTTAAATGCGTTATAGTACTTTTAATTTTGTTCGAGGTAAGCGTATTATACAAGAATAAATTCAAGTTTCAATGAAAGCATTAAATATAACGATTTTGATACTCATAAACTCTTGAACAAGTTCTTTTGCATTGCCATATAATGAAACGTTTTATTTAATATGTAATAGCAGGGAAGAGATATTTAACCAAAAATGAATGATCTATTGCCAGTTACAGATATCAATATGCCAGTTCCCACCCCATCTAGACTTACACAAAGTAGACGAAATTGTTCTTAATGGCGAAAGATACAATTTACTGAAACCTACAAAACATACCGTGATTGATTACTTCAAAAGTTTCATGCTAGGTCAAGTACGAAGAAACCCCAATGAGAAAGTATTTATTGACGACAACGGCTTTAGACACCTTTGGAGCTATTTAGACTACAACAAATCCAGGAAGCATTACATCAAAAATCCACAGTTTGATGTCAAACCTGCAGACATCAATAAAGGTCTAAGTCAAAAAGGTAATGCTACAAGAAAGCAACCTAGAAGAAAGAAAAAGGTAACAGAAGAAGTAAAGACGGAATCTGTAACAGAAACTGCAAATTCTTTACGAGGAGGTGAAAGGACTATTGCTACAACTTCATTCTTTTGCCCATATTTTGGAGTTATTACAATGCAATCTTTTCTTGACTAAAAACCTTCGCAAGCAATTTTATTGTATATTGAAACCAAATGAATGTGATTGGTGAATAAAACATAACAATAAGAACATCGGTTTTTCTGTATTATTAATTACTAGTGACCCTACCTGTCTGATCTGGGTGTAGATTCGGAATCTAAGCCTTATGTGCCCTAGGATCCATTTTCCTATCCTGTTCCGTCTCATCCGGCACCATTCCTTTCTGTAACACACAGTGGCGTGCACAGGATTATGATACTGGGTATGCGGCGAAGTACTCGGCACAAAAACTTTTCTTTTATAGATGTTTAGCATAGCCACAGCCACGCGACGGATCTCTAAGTCGGAAACCATGCCAACAGAACAAGTCTTAGATGTACTACTATTCATATACATCTACGGAACGCAGAAAAACCAGCGATCGATTGTCGTGGCCGAAGAAAGTCTAATAAGTAAATGATTAATAAACTAAAATATTATAACTACTCACCGAGTCAGCTTCAATTTTCACATATTCAAGGTTCCGGTTAATTGAGATTACTATAGCCCGATGTAAATAAACGACCACCTCAAATATCTTATCCAAGTGAGTGATGGTTATAGAACACGTCCCTTGCAAGATATCCGATGTGGCCTTTAAAAAGACCGATTTTCATGTGATTCGCAAAATATATAAATAAACTTAATAATAAAATTACGGGTTAGTAAAAAAAAACTACTCATTCATTTATAGATTAAATCTATGCGCCTATCCTTTTTTAAATATGATTTTAGGATATCGTCATAGAAAGTTGGATTGCGTTTTAATTCTATCATTAATGCCTTTTCTATAGAAATCATGGAAAGCTCTGTGAGTCGTTGTTGATTTTGTGTGTTTCTCAAATATGTGTGGATACGTTTTAAACACGAAAATGAACGCTCTGCCGATGCGCTGCTTGCTGGGATAGTCACAATGAATTTCGCTAATCGTAACACTTCAGAAAAAAACTTTATTTAAATTGTCCTTATACAAATTTTGAATAATACTAAATACACAACTATTTGCAAATTGAGGTGATCTATAAATACAGCGCAATTCATTTTTCAATTTATCAAAATTAAAATGTGCCTGACAATTATTGGTGAACTCTCTGATTTCATTTTCAGGGAAACGTTCACTATATTTTTTAAAATTCTCACAAGAAAGTAGCTCAATAAACTTTAAATCTTTAATGTTTTTATAACGATTTCTTAATTCACTGACTACATTATCAATTATTTCAACAAAAATTCGCCGATAATGTATTTTTACATCATCGACATTGCGCTTTCTTTTAGGTGGTCCGGTAATGTGAACGGCGGCATCATAATAGATCTCGAACTTCTCTCTAAAACGTTCTAAAAATGACTCTAACTCTTTTATCTTTGTTACACAATACGCGATGTCACTAGTTTTTTTTTGCAAAATATCGTACAGAATATCCGTTTCTGCAAAAATATCAGCGAAAAATTTTAAAAGAAAATTAAATTCAAATTCTTTCATAATATATAAAAATGAACTGACTTGTGTCAGTGTTTCACCATCCCAGTCTTGTGTATTTTCGTTCATATTTTCAAACAATTCTAGGAGGTGGGTGGACGCATTATTAATAATATTAACCGTGCGCGAATGATATGTCCACCTTGTTTCCGCGACACGAGGCAGCTTTTTCATATCGGCAAAGTTGTTGTAATGGGCCATTCGCTTTGTACTGGTGTGAAAAAAAGCCGCGATTGATTTTATAATACTAAAAAAGCGTTTTGTTTCAGCAACTCGTTCGAACGATTTCGATAAAACTAAATTTAATATATGTGCTGAACACCAAACGTACATAGCTTGTGGACATTTTTGTCTCACCAAAGCCTGCACGCCATTAATTTGTGAGGATAAAACTGCTGCCCCGTCGTAAGTTTGTGCAACTAATTTGGATACACAATCGAACTCTTCTAAAATTTCCAAAATAATAGAACTCAAGGTTACAGCGGTCCGATCCGCGCTGACATCAACATATTTGATAAATCGATCTACTACTTCAAAATCACGAAAATATCTCAAAACTAATACTAATTGTTCACGGCCGCTAACATCAGGAGTCTCATCTACCATGACGGCGACAAAATCGGACTGTTTAATTTCGGCTTTAACGCGATCGATCATCACAGATGCAACGCTCGAGATCAAATCATTCTGCGTACGGTTCGACATGCCCGTGAATGAGGTACTTGCACTCTGTAAATGGGTTTCTAAAATTCCATCATACTTGGCTAATAAATCTACTATTTCTAAATAATTACCTCTATTCAACGACGATACTGACTCATCGTGACCGCGAAAAGCTAATTCTTGTTTTCCCAGAAAGCAAACAACATCGATCAGCCTTTGAAAAATGTTTCTATTGCGATCAACTTTAGCATTATGCCTCTCAATATCTAATCGTAACTGGCTGTTGATACTCATTTCAATACGAGATTTACCAAAAGTATTTAATTTTAAGCAGGCCTCCAGATGTTTTTCTGTATGGTCATGCTTCTTTGCCGCGGCATAGAAATTATTTAAATCTGAATATCCTGAATCAGTCCACACTGTACTAGAATTACTAAACAATATGCAAGGAAAACAATATAATTTAATCGTGTGTACACAACCACACAGCCAGTTATACGTTTCATAACTTTTAACATGAAACTTTCGAGTTACATTCCCTTTTTGTTGATTTAATTGTTGTAACTCGGGTACACACCTACCTTTAGACAAAATTTGAATCTTTTCACTGAATGACAATTGTGAGAACTTGTTATTTTTAATTTTTAATAAACACACACTTTCAACACAAACCTCACAATCAAATAACATTTTAAAAAATCAACAAACGTACTAGTAAAAGCAAATCACTACAATTATTATAGAAACTCAGAAATAAACTGTTAAATGTACACACTTTCAAATATTAAAATGTAAAATATTATAAGAAAACTATAATTAAACTGACGCAAACAAAATAATAAACAATGCTTATCACATGAAAAAAGCAAAATGGCCCCCGCGAAACACAAAAAAATTGTGCTATTTAAAGAAATAAAACCTTACCAAACAAAAATGCATAATGTGCATTTTGCGCAGTTTATTAGATTTATGTCTATTATTTTTACTCGGATTATAGGCAACGAACATTTCCGATTACTCCCGACAACTGCCGAGCTTCCGAGGCCTGCCGCAGGAGTCGCGGCTTTCAATATTCATGCGTGTGTGCGTTTGCGACTATGCACGGACACCAAAATTACTACACACATGCAAACAAATGTCATGCGGGACGCGGCGGCATTACTTGGTTGATTAGGTACATTATTTTGCTTTGCAGCGCCTTTTGCTTTTCGAGTGGCAAACATAATGTTTGTGCGCTTGCAAATAGGTGCTATTTATAAAATATTAGGCGTTATTAAGTTATTATATTTTGTTTATTCATTTATTTACTGTTAATTAAAGTCATTAAGAAGTACGTACGTTATAATAAAATATCTGTAAATGGCAAGTAAAGCACTGCATTTCTGCCTACAAGGAGCGCACGCCCCTGGTAACACACGGATTGTTATGTTCATATCGCCTGCAATCCTGCTACCACCGATCCCATCCCCTCAGCCCTATTTATCCCATTCCATCCCTCAATGTCTAAATTATGTATCGGATTTCTCTATATAAAAGTTCTAGGGAGGTGCAATGTTTCAGAAGAAACTAAAACCGATTTAATCGTAAGTGTAATAGTTTAATATTATAAAATAAATAGATACACCCATCAGTCACACAATATATTCTCGACCACACAATAAGATCTAATAAGTATCAGAAACTACGACAGACTTCGGTCTCACAAACACCCCAATTTTTTGTGGGCCTCACAAACATTTGTCTTGGTGCGCGGATCGAACCCGCGGCCTCTCGTTTCACAGTTAGTGTCTAACCAACTGCGCCATGGAGGCTGTTGAAAATAACCTAAAAGAATCGAATACACAGTCTCGCATAGAAGGTAATGATGTTATCTCTCATCTCACTGACTAAACAAAACGAAATACCAAATACAACCGTGCTTAACGTAGGGCACTTAACAAATAATTTAGTACCTATACAAAAGGTTTGATAAATATATTATTTTTTAGAGGGTAGTTTTTGTTATTCTCTTGTGTCATATTGCTGGACTAGTTTAGTTTCTCGTGAAGGCTTGCAAAGGCAAGACGCAAGCTTTTTTGCTGCGCTAGAGTTCTTAACTAATTTAGATTGTTTTGTGGACAATATAGTGCCAGTGGAATTGAGTGTGACAACGACCAATGTTTTTGACGGCGTCCTCCAGCTAGCTGCAGAGAAATTCCGGTGATAGTTGTAATATTATTATCATTTATCATTTGTACTGTTTCAACTGTGTATGCTATTTTGTGTGCATTTTTAAACAGGAAATTGTATGGAGCTGTTTAGGCATTCGTTATCTAATTCAATTATAATTTAAATTCTTAATTTATTTGATCTAAAGTACATCATGTAGATAATTATAGGTAAGTCAAGTTATGAATAAGGTAACAAAAAGGTTGGTGTCATTTGATTCCGTTCCTTCTCTCAATGTCTAAATTGTGCATCGTTGTTAGCCAAAAAACTATTTTCCAATAGGACTGTAACCAAGCCCGTTCTTAGGCTCTCCTCAGTAGTCAAATATACCAATTGTGGAACAGTGCTATATGTTTTAGTGGTAAGTAAATGTTTCTCTATAGGTACTATAGTAGCAGTATGTACTAAGTATGCATAATTTCCGACTATTCCGATTGATTTTCCAATTATTTATTCCATATAAACCTAGACTATTACAAAGATTATAGAGTTTTATCCTGTGTATGATCACTCCCGCCCATGAACATCCATAACGCCCGGATCATGGATTGTCAGCCCATCAGATCGGGAGGAGAGAGGGAAGTAAAAAGGATGGGAAGAGGAAAGGGATATTGGGCACCCGGCAACCTCACAAACTTGTCGCCTCACGTAGTTCTCCCGTTACATTTAGCGATTCGTTTTCATTTACATATATTAGTCAAATAAAAGCCTAGAATATTAGAATTATTTATTCTAATTGATCCTTTTTATCCTTTTCCCTAGAGTCATAGTTCAGTCTCCTGTTAAACCTTCTGGTCATGTAAGGATCATCATCGACTTTGTACTTATCAAAAGTCCCTAAGAAAGAATCCATTGCCGTCTTAAAAGCTCTTCTGTAACTCGTCACAGGCATTTTCTCCTTTAGTAATACAACTGGCTCGAAAGGTATCACCATTCCCGCAGCAGATGCTATCAAAGGTATGAACGGGGCGGGAAAGTAGTATGAGATGATTTCCATTGCTCCATTTACTATGCAAGTCCCAATATTCCTCAGTACTGAGTTTACCTTGGGTGCTGAAACGAATTTTACGATCGGAGTTCTTATTACGTGGTACAGTTTTGCAGAAAAGGTTAGCTGGGTGAGCGCGTGTCTTTGTGCAGTTGTATTGGATGTTTCTTGCTCAATGACATTGTCTTCTTCTCTTTTGGTTACATTGTTAGAATTCTTAGTGTTTATGTCGAACTGATCATTAATTTCCGGCTGTTGTGGCTGTGGAGCAATGTTATATTATATATCCTTATTGAAATTACCTAAAGTGCCTAAGTACCTTATATCAATAATAAAAAAATAAAACAAACAGAAATAGTTATAAATTTTTATAAAAATATCACGAAACTTAATAGCTGCTATTGAGGGTATGAATTTTTCTTTATGTCCATTTAATAGTCGTTAATGTAGGGCTAATAGAAGCAATTCATTATATACGTTTTCGAATGATATGTGAATCTAAAATTGCAAAATACTTTATACTTACTGCAGTTTCTATAGAATAAACGAACAAAAATCCAAGAATCACATTAAATAGAAACATTTCTTTTGGATAAGGCAAGTTTTCAATACACCGATATAACATTTCAACATGTTTTTTGCAATAAAATATTACCAATGTTTTATGATTGGCAATAAACATTGACTTAACAAAATCGTCAGATTTTGTTAAGGCAGAAAATACGTAGATATAATATTTATTTATTTATTTAGCTTCATATACTGACTAGAATAAAGGCAGACTTAATGTCTGAATAAATATTTCTTACTCAGCTAGGATTTTTAGGTAGAATTAGAATTTCATATTTTGAAGTGGTTAGTTACGCATTTGTAGTTTCTATGTGAATTTATCTTACACTTAAATGAGGGTAAATATTTGATTTCTCATTTAGTGACTTGGTGAATCCTTTCGCATATACGATTAAATTTCAATATTACAAGATGACCTTTTTTTTTTCATGGGGAAAATCCTCTTGGATTCCCTCACTAGGAGGGAATGCCGGATTTTTACCGACTAAAAACCCCATCTTGCTCCATCAGCACTTTGGAGAAACTCCGGGACCTCACAAAGAACACGCCGAAGTTCCTCCAGTGCGTAGCTTCTAAAAGCACTACTCTGAGAAGTTGTTCTTCACTTACTCCCCCTTGCCTTTAATTACAAGATGACCTAGAGTCAATTGTTAGGCTTCACATCTTTAACCGCCGTCCAAAACCCTAAACAATATTACAAATTCCTTCTCTTAATAGAGAATAAATATTTTTATTTAATCTACTAGTCTCAATAATAGATTATATGTCTCAATATTTATAATTTAGTTTTAAGAATTTTGTTTACTTTTTATATAACATATAATTGTTAGTTTGGAGACCCTTGTTAAAAATTCTTTCTCCTAAACCTATTTTATTTGTTTATGCCTTATATACAATATTTTATAAAGGCGGACTTAATGCCTGAGGTATTATCTGTCAGTCTACCTTTGGATGATGCAGAGAGAATACAAAGTAGATAGGTAAAAGTAATTAACTTCATAACATAAAAATAAATCTAATATATCGTCCAAGGCTTGTAATTTCGATCATAGGTAACTTTCAGACATACCTAAATCATATATTGAATGATATTAAAATTCACACGAGTTACAGCCTGAGTAATATTAAATCCGTGTGAAAAATTGAACACCACTGGAAATGGGTCACACGTTTCAATATTAAAAGCTCCTGTAGGCATCCCATATTTAATATAAGGGATTTTTATTCTACTTTCTTTGCTAAGAGTTTCAGAAGTACCTACCCATATTCATACGAACAAAATTTGCAGTAGATAGCGTTGTTCCTTATTTATTTTTTTATTGCAATGAATAGTGAGACGAGCATGCCGTTCGCCTGATGATAAGCGATACGACTGCTCATAAACAGTAGCAAAACCAAACAACACCTCGCCATCCTGAGACATAAAATGTTTAGTCTCAATTTGTCCAGTAGTTACTCTGGCTACAATGTCTTTCAATCGAAAACACAACAATGCATTTACACTGCTGTTTGACGAGAGAAATAGATATTGCGGTGGTACCTACCCAGGCGGCCTCTCACATACGAAAGACCACCAGTAAAATATTAGGTCTTATTTTCACCACGTTTAACATTCATCGCTGTCCAACGCGTTTACTGCCTGATTCTACCCCATCAAATCAATTATGATTTCTATTTAGAAATTACTGGTAAAGTTGTCTATACAATTCAATGATAATTGATTCTTTAAAACCAAACATGAGCAATGATCAGTAGAACAATTTTATTTCAGTGCATAAGTATATAAGTATAAGTATTTTTAAATCTATCATTAATTTACATGCGTTCAAATTCATATCTAGCTACGGTATCGACAATTTGTGGGTATATGAGTAAGATTTTAGCTTTCCTTCTATTGACAACAATTAATATTTTAAAATGGTAATAATATTCACGTTATTTCCACAACAGTAACTTTACGTAAGCTGTAAAAAATCCTATTTGACAAGTCACATTCAGTATTACGGCATATTAAGGCGAAATTTAATCAGTTTCGCAGATTTATGACAAAGATAATTACCGTACGTTTCAACAAACGAAGATAAACCAGAAAAGTGTAAAAATTGATTACGATTTTTCATCAAATTAAAAAAGCAATTTCAACGTCACATTAATCTTGCTACAGATCTGAGCCCCTACTACAAGTTTCATGCATTACTTTTTAAGGAACTGGGCGAATTATTGTTTTTTTTTTTTATTGCAATGCGTGACCAGCATGCCGTGCGTATGGTGGTAACAATGCAACAGCTCATGGACAGTACCAAACCATACAACAACTGAAATAAAACGATTATTTACGGATTTTATCGCGGATTTGGTTTAATTTTTACATTTTTTAATTTCCCAACGTTTCGATCACTTTACAATTTTCATGGTCATGGGGCAGACTGTAAACAACAACTGTTCAATCTGGAACATAACAGTGCATTTACACTGCTTAATGAGAAAAGTGGTTGGGTTCCTACATGTAACTAATTATTCGTGTGATCCATATACATATGTTGTGTGTGATTGTGCCTTGAATCCGAATATAAATGACTGCTTATCTCAATATAAGAAGTCCTTATTTCCTTCTATCTTTCTCCATCCATTGAAAGAGTCGAAAAGTGGATAATTTTATACGATTATTTAATAAAAATACATTCAATCAACCATAATTTTACCGTAACATTAATTACATAAATACACTCATCTAATACTTCCAAAGGAGTAGGCAGAGACGCTATCGCTGAACTCCATAGTCTTACCAACCATATAAAGTAAAAGATAATTGACTTAAATCCAAATTAAAATATTCTTTTTTAAAATAGTCTTTCACGTGATATTTTGAATCGTTAATTTCTGCTACCACTGCTTCGGAACGTGTTGTAGCTGTGAAGAAGAAACGGTGCAAGAAACTCCCTCAGCAACACGAATTGTATTCCTTTTTATATCTTTTTTTTAAAGCTATGTAAAGTTACAATGGTTCAGGGCTTGTGTTAGAAATCACAATCATGTCCGTATATAACTTAATAATACACATATTTAGTATTTAAGTGCAATCTTTCTACTAAAAGTACGTTTATTAGAATTACTTGGCATTCTAATTTTAACATAGCATTTTTTCTGGAGTTATATGAAGAAATTCCATCCAGGTTTATGTTGTTTTTATTACGGACCGTAGCCACATTTTTACTGTTTATTTTTTATACGAACGACCAAAATGCTCTGCGGTTTGAGAGCCCAGTTATAAACAAGTGATGTATGAAAATCTACATCTTTTATATTGTACATACTATAATATTTTTTATGTAACCATAATGCACTTAATGTTATTTATTAAATAAGAAATACTTATTATCGTATTATCTTTATATAACACAAAGCTAAGGAACAATGTAACAAATTCTAGAGAAATATGCAATTTGGAAGTCTGGAAAGTACCAAAAACTCCAAGGTCACGAAAACTATTTTTTTCTACCGAGATAACATACATATTTCAAATATAATGTTTCTTCATTCGCAACTCATAAATCGTGCATTTTATGAATTGATTTATATGCCACTTTATTTTCTATTCAAACCGCCATAGCCATGGTTAACTACAGTATTCGTCACATGGTAGGGGAAAATTAAATTAAAAAGTTAAAAAGCGTGAAGGGATATCAGTACAGTCAGTATTCAGACGTAATGCATTTGTTTGTGATGTTTTTGTTTTTGTTCTTTACAATAACAGTGAATGCAAAACCTCAGGTAAAATGACCAAACTTACTAGGACTTATTTTTAATACTATCATCACTAAAATATACTTAGTTATAGGGAGTCTAATCTTGAACACAGACTTACCTAAAGATTTTCACAGAAGCTGGTCCAAATCAGTTTTCTCTTACATGTTAAAACATAGCGAAAGAACTTGCATATCAGAGAGTTTTCTTAGGATTTTGAAGATATAAGCAATCTACAAACCTGATCCGACCAGCGTGATTGGTTAAAAAGCCTACTCTCAAAAGCATTAATGCCAAGCAGGCAACTAAACGCAAAATGACAAGTCACAATATTTTGCAATAAGGCTAAAAAATCATGCTTGATCATGTATTATGAGTTTAGGGCATAAGCTCTAAGAACAACCTATCCTTATTTAGGCTTAAAAGACTAATTTTAACAGAATATATTTGTTTATTACGCTTCATCTATAAAAGGCGGACTGGCATGAAGCCAGTCGCATGATATCCCAATTAAAAAACGATATTCTTTCGATCAAAAATATACGAGATATAGGGTCCGGAACAAAATCACACGCTAAAAGAGGCCGAGATTGCGTATACACATACTTATACATTTGACTTTCGAACTACGAGATGAAGCAAAAAGTTTTAAATTATAATCAATGTCAACCACCAATAAAACTTTTCCTTTAAATAAGGATTTATTATGTTTTCCTATCGTACTGTAATCAGTTAAGACCATACGCTTATTTGTGCTCTTATTTCTCTTGCCGTTTTTATGCCGTTATTTATAATACAGTGTATACCGGGTATCTCAAGACTGCT
Source organism: Hyles lineata (assembly GCA_030180105.1). Classification (NCBI taxonomy): domain Eukaryota; kingdom Metazoa; phylum Arthropoda; class Insecta; order Lepidoptera; family Sphingidae; genus Hyles; species Hyles lineata. Next base: position 645,527 of record JARJEE010000044.1, read on the forward strand.
ACCGAAAACGAATCCGGGTGGTAGTTTTAGTGACTACAAACACAATGCAACTAAAAATGTTGCTAAGAAACGCGACATTTTAGTAGGCGCGAGGTAGGCAGCGACTTTGTTGTGCTGGTCCCCTGGCAGTACGGAGGTCCATGAGCAGCGGTAGCCGCTTACCATCAGGCTGGCCGCTAGCTCATCTGGCATGGCAATAAAATATTTTATTTACTCATTTTTTAAATATCGTCATTTTTGGGTGGTAAATCCGTAGTTTTTACTAAAATAATAATTTAAACTCTTTTATACCTTAGAGTCTTTAGAAATAAAAGGGTATACACTATTATTTTAATTTTAAATGTATTTACCACCCAAATACGATCAATTAAAAAAATTACAAAAAAATAAATTCTCTCTTTTTTTCCAACATTTTCTATTGCATTGTGTCGGAAGTCGCATAAACTACCACCTGGCTTCGTTTTCGGTAGCAGTCTTGATATACCCTGTTTTTAATGGAAGGGATATTCCAAGTTAAACAAGATTCTTGGTGTATATGACACCTTCCATCACTATTGTTAAGATATTTTTCCAGGTACCCTACGACTATATCCCTATAGGGCGTGGCGCTCGTCGGCAAGCTCCTTACTCTCCGCACCCCTCCGACATAAACCTGAACTACGAAAAGCTGTTCCCCTCCAGACGCAAATGGATCGACTGATGCGATGAGTAATATATGCCAACTTTAAATTGTGTTTCATTTTCATCATCATCATAATCATTAGACCGTGGCAGTACATTGCTCGACATAGACCTCTCCCAAGATACGCCAAAGAGCAAAGCCTGATGATACAAGTCACTTAATGTGCTATGGAAAGAGTAATGCTCTGAGTCTTAGTGAAGGATAAAATTCGGAATGTAGTGTTTTATTTTAAATCTGGTAAAAACTTAAGTATTTAATTTCTGGCTTTGAAGCCTGGTGATAATTAAATTGAAATACCCTCGACAGATGTCGACGTAACGTAACTCTTTGAAGCTAATGAACCAATGGGTTAGGTTGATCAAAGTGGTAACAAAATGGACGTGAAGTAATTTGCTGCATTGCGTTCCGAGTGACCTTGTTTGAGACCTTTTAGTTGATGGTAGGATAATCTCATCAATCTGTATAGCAAGCACCATGCATTGTAATGCTTATTTCTGAATCATTTTTAACAATCCATGCATGTGTTTTTGTTCCTCGTTCAGCCTTTGCATGAGTAACCAGTTTTGTATGTCAAAGAATGACGAGAAAAGCTTGCCTTTTACCTGATTGCAAGCGATGCGACCGCTCATCAACAGTAGCAAAACCAAATACCATGCTTGGTATTTCACTGCGCTCGCCTTCCTGAGACATAAGATGTTAAGTCTCAATATGTTTAGTAGTTATTCTGTTTCGAGCATTATTGTGACAACAAGCGAGTGATCACCTTACACCAACTCTGCCTACCTAAAGTCTATTTATACAAGTTATAATGACAATAAAGATATTAATAAAACACACATAGACACAAACGCACTTCATCACTTTAATAAATTACAAAAATACCTTAACATAATTTTATCATACATACTTTACTAACCGAAAACTATCTAGTGGGATTTTTCTAAGAGCATATTTTGAATCCTTATGTTAGATTGCGGGTCATGTTGTTAGGTTGGTAGCAGGGTTGGCAGGTTTGCGAGGTTGGCAGCATTACCAGGGGCTGGCAGCGGATAACCTGGCAATCAGCTCTTGGACGTTGATGTGGTCAGGGACTGGAGAAGCCAGCTCGGCGTAGCGGCTGGTATAGTCCATATTGTCGGGCTGATCTTCGCACTGGAAAATAATATGTTTTTTATTTGGTTGGTCAAGTAAATGTGCCTTACGTATTTATCTGCGATGATGTAATATACGAATATAATATTATAAGGGGTGATATTGACACATGGTACTTAATTAACCCACATGTTTCTCATTATCTCAGCTGACATTGTACATAATTTGAAAAAAATATGAGAAGACATTTGTAAAAAATCGTTATTTTAGTTTTCACAATTTTGGGCATCTCATATAGATACGACTATTGTTACCGCTTAGCTGAACTTCAGTTCAGTTCGGGAATTAACTGGGTTGATCAAAAGCCTTGAAACCTATAATCGCGATTTTTGACAAAACTATCGGGCAGTTTTTGTTCAAACTTGGTATAATATTACTTGGAGTAGTTAGGAGTATATGGTTTAAATTAAATACCATATGACAATATCACCTTGTATAGCTGCGATGCTGTAAAATTATATACGAGTATAACATTACAAAATATAATGTTACCCTATACGTCGTACGTAAAGCTGCTAGAATATGCTTAATACGTTACAAAATGTCAGAATCATCTACACTTCATTGTAACCTTAGATTAATTTCTAAGTGAATGATAAGTTCCACAGAGAATTGTTTTGATTTTTAGAAGTGGATTTCTTTATCTTATACGTGGAGTTCGAAAGTACGAATATTCGAACTTCGTGTCGGAGTATAGAGTAACTCCCCTGTTCATAGCATTGACAAATCTGTGTGGTTTTTTCAATGCTCTGTATCAGCCCCTAGACGTACCACCCCAAAATCGAGAGTATATTGAGAGTGGTTAGCCCATATAGTCCACCACGTTGGCCAAGTGCGGATTGGCGGACTTTACACGCCATAGAAATGCAGGTTTCCTCACGTTTCCTTCACCGTTTTAATTTTACTTTACTATCAATACCCACATGACTCTGAAAAGTCACAAGTGTGCTGGAATTCGAAGCCGCGACCACCGTGAACATGTTGGCAGCCACGTCTGGTCTGTTTACCAACAGGCCACCACGCACTTAAATGCTCACTATTGTGATATGTTAAAAGTGATTATGCTTGTAAAATGATAAATAAAAAAAATATCTTTAACTCACCAGACCCAAGTAGAAAATGGCCAGAAGAACGCACAACAATGAAACCCACTTCATGTTTCCGTGGTCACCGCCAATTTGGAAGGAGCCTGTGTGCTTACCCTTATATAAGGCCCGTTGATAACTGTGACGAGGCTTAATTAAATTCTATATATTTATATGGGTGACCGATCGATTTGGCCGTAAGTGGTTGGAGAGGATTAAAAAATTACGTCATTTGATTAACTCACTTTTATATTCAGTCAAGCTTCTTGCTGGATTATAAATAAATAATTATTTATTTTAAAAGAAAACGGTGATAACGGTTGACTTCATTAACTCCTGTGATGGCTAATTTACCTTATTTTAATTAATATAAAACAATAGAATTTTGAATATTCTGCTAAAATAACAACTAATAAGGTGTAATTGAGACGCAAACACCTGACAGTAATAAATTATATGGTCTAACTTGGCGTCTTGCCCATGCTTAGCCTACCTACTTTAGATTTAGTTTATTATCTGTAAGTAGGTTTAAAAATTTAATTAATATAATTGGTGCATGCCTTATATATAATTAAAATAAATTAGTTGTTTTTTTCTAGCCTATACTGTCCCACTGTGTACTTTTCTTCTTCCACCAGTCTCTATCCGCCAATTGTTATGAAAATGATCCGTCATCTTTCCGTCTTCTGTACCCACCATAATTATGTATCTAGATCTAATATAACATATCTACTGAATGCTTTTGCCACCTCCATAACGGTGTATGGATATGGGTAAGAGAATTTTTTTTTCAAGCTCCTGCAATATAATTTATATATTTATAACTGTACACAAAAATGAAAATAAAAAAATTGAATAAAAAAAAAAGTACAAATCTTCATAAAGAGAAAGGTGGCATAACTGCTCTAGGCAATTTCTTACAGACAACTTTTGTTTGGTTTTATGAAAAGGAAATGAAGAAAGCAGTCGAAAATATAAAGGACATAAGCTCCAATAAATAAGAGATAAATTTTCTCTTTATTTAATTATTTTTTCTGGTCGAAGATAAGAAATACATTTCTAAAGATTCTCAGAGCTTTAATGGTTGGTGTAAAAACCACTTACGAACTTTGCAGGAGTTGTAATTTAGAGATACTATCTTCTATTAATAAATAAAACCAACTAAACCATCCAAATTTAATCTCAACTCTCAGAATAGAACTCAATAAAGTACAGAACGATTTCGACGACGGCTGACAAAGCGAGAACGACGCAGGCGACGATGCGGCTGTATCGCTTCACTTGTTCAGCGACCGTGTTGCGAGGAGAGATCTCTGCGTAGCGACGCTGTCGGGCTACCGGCATTATGGCTCGCCAGGGCTCATCCTGTGAGAATCATTTTTATTTATTTCAACACTTTGTACAAATGAATAGTACAGGCGGACTTAATGCCTAAGGGCATTCTCTACCAGCCAACTTTAAGGTAGTGCAGAGAGACGGAAGGAAGGAAGGACATATCATCATTTACTGGTTGCTGGTGATAGGTCTCTCGTATACGAGAGGCCGCCTGGTTAGGTACCACCGCAATGTCTATTTCTCCCACCAAAGTGCAGTGCACTGTTGTGTTTTGGTGTGAAGTATGTTGTAGCCAGAGTTACTGGACATATTGAGACTTAATAATGTATGTCTCAGGATGGCGAACACTGTGGAATTCCAAGCATTGATTTGTAATTCAAGGTATTGTTTGGTTTTGCCATTGTTCATGAGCGGTCGTATCCCTTTCCATCAGGCGAACGGCATGTTCGTCTTCGTCTTGCCATACATTGCAATTACAATATAAAGTGGACGCTGGATGTGGGCCACTTCCAACAGATCAATGTGGGGATCCTTGGGGGAGGCCTATGTTCTGCAATGGACTTCTTGTGTCTGAAGAGAGAGAGAGAGAGTTATGGAAAGCCTGGCGGATTATAGCCTAACCCCTGTCAGTCAAACCCTCGGTTGCGAAGCAGTCCTGTGCTCAACATTACATGATTATACGCTGATATCTGTCAGTACCTGCAGTATTTTTAGGAATGATTAGAGTATTTATTTTCGGCTTACCTTACTAGGCACAAATTCTGGATTTAACTCTTGAGGCATAAGAGCTGTTTGCATATCTCCATCGTCGACTGGTGTCTGTATGAAAAATATGAAGATTTTAGTCGTATCAGAAAATACCATTTTTTGCATAGTTTTTGTAAATCAGCAAACACCTCACCTGGATTTGGACCACCAAACATTTGAATCTTATATGAGTAGTCGGCCTTTCAAGTTAAAGAGAACGAAAATAGAAATATTACAGAAGATGGAAATGGGTGGCCGTCGGTACTCTTCATCAAACGTAATCTGTTACTTCCCATCAATCAGACAATATTGCTACCACACCGTATTACACCGTCCCCAAATAATATTTTTTTCTTTATACTATAGTTCAATTGTTTATCACTACATAGTATAAAACAAAGTCGCTTTCTCTGTCCCTATGTCCCTTTGTATGCTTAAATCTTTAAAACTACGCAACGGATTTTGATGCGGTTCTTTTTAATAGATAGAGTGATTCAAGAGGAAGAAACCTTCCTCTTGAATCTCAATTAATTAATGTAAATGTTTATACGTTAATGAAGATTATAATACGTACATATTATTGTACAGAAATCTATTTGTACCCGGGCGAAGCTGGGCCGGGCCGTTAGTACAAGTATATTCTTATAGCTATGTGTAAACAATGTTCGATACTATTGTAGCAAATTAATTGAGTGTGTGGTTAGCCTGGAAATTACTGCAGATATCATTTGCAGAGCCCAACGTTTTGACGTTACAGCACCGTGTTTGATATTTAATATAACTATCTAATTAGTGAATATATGTAATGAACGCGGATTCAAAACGTGCATGGTATTTTGTGCTAACATTTATATATCACGAGGCAGTATCAGCTTGTGTACTTATTCCAGGGAGCTGGCCTGCATAATTGTGCTGACTAGCGAGAAATTATCTAATAGATTCTATTTCTATTATTGGAAACTTTATTGGTTTAAGTTTAGCAATATTATTTCTTTTTATTCTTTGTACTATTTGTTTCCTTTCATAACCATCATCATCATCATCATCATATCAGCCACAGGAAGTCCACTGCTGAACATAGGCCTCCCCCAAGGATCTCCACAATGACCTGTTGGAAGCGGCCTGCATCCAGCGACTTCCTTTTTTTATTCCTTTACTTGAATAAAATAAAAATTATAGTTTTAGTATAAACAAGTTAAACCAATTTCTAATAGACAAAAGCTTACATTTACTGATCAATAGTTTATGCCTAGGCATTACAAGCGGCAATAGCAGTTAATAACGCGTTATGAGCCCCTTCTGAATAATAACCATTGTTCCCACGAGAACCAGTGCATATTGCAAGCACATGCTTTGTATTGTAATAGCGCTTTCACTGTATATTTAGTACCAATTGGCATGGTGTTCTTTTGGATAACTGTATCACTGTATGCCCATATACGTCTCACTGCAGGGTCTTCTCAATAATCGAGAGTACGATTGAGAGGCCTTAGGTCGTATAGTTCACCAAGCTGGCCTAGTGCGGGTCGGCGAACTTAACATACTAAAGATTGAAATAAAACTATTATTTACGGATTTTATCGCGAATTTAGTTTAATTTTTTACATTTTTAACTTCCCGACGTTTCGATTACTTTACAGCTTTCGTGGTCACGGGGCGGACTGAGGTATTGGTCGTCCGCTCTGTGACTGTTACAAATCAACTACCCTTATTTTACAATTATTAGATTAAAAAGTTAATTTAAATAGTTAATCTGTATTTGCGATTTTATTTCAATGTGTAACATTCGCGTAAATCTAAGAAACCATTATACTAAAGTTTTTTTTTGCAAATCGCTATGATAAGGTTTCCTCACGATATTTTCCTTTACCGTTATAGTGCGTGGTCATAAACTAACAATACACGCATAACTCGGAAAAATCAGAAGTGTGCCCTGGGATTTGAACCCGCGACCCCCCTGAACATGTTGGCATACGCCTCTGCTCCGTTACCTCGTACCTAAATAGTCCACACACAAGATTTTTATAGCAGTCTGTTCAGAGCTGCCTACAGGCATCGACTTACATAATTTACTAATACGGTGGCGGTAATTCGGTACTAACAATACGATAATGTCGAAAATATATTGTTTCAGTTAACGCCATTCTATCACCAAAGGCAACTATAGTGTGTTTACCATCCTAGAAGTAAATCTTTGCATGCTTGTTAAAACAGAAACCCTTGAAACCCCATCAAAGCATGGTTGTTCCAATTACGCTAATATATTCCGGGGTCGCTGCGACGCGCTGTGTCAGTCACCGGTAGGAATGTTTTATGGATAGGAGACAATCGATACTGCCATTACTTGGAAGATATATTAGCTATTGAACTTGGTGGAGTGGGTGTGAATTTTGTTCTAGAACGAAAGTTTGAGGGTTTATTTATTCTCAACTGCACTTAAAAGAGGGAAAAGCACTTAAATATATTACAAATGAACAAAAAATACAGATGGCAGTTTTATCGCTCTAGGCAGTTTCTTAAGGAAAAGAAGAGGGTTCTAAGATAAATAAACAAAAGTTTATCATCAACTGATATTTTGGGTATATTTTTTGAAGAATCTCCCGCCCTCACGTCTACTACTGTAACTCCTGTCAAGCCAAGATCAACAGGGGCCCGCAATGTAATGACACTGAGCATTGAAGCTCGGCGAGTCTCTAGGAATGTTTTTGGTTTGGATGTATAAGAACTTTGGAATTGGTGAGATTATAAATCAATATTAATTTATTTTGAGTAACTACTTAATGGAATATTATAAGCTTGAACTTGCCCACATTGAATATACAAACTGATTTAAGTTAAATATACTCGTAGTAATTTATTACAGTTTGAATAGCGAAAGAGGCAAAAACAAAGCTTTTGTTGTGTCACAACAAAGCCTCATCTTGACGTTGCTCTAAGCTAATATTGCGCATTACTCGTAGTTCGTACCCAGTTGTTAGAAAAATACGATATAATATGTGCGTAGTTTCCATATAAATATGCCCAAAATAATAATATACAAATAAACGTGTGTGTTTTTCTTTGATTACCGACGTATCATCACATTCATTAATATTTAATATAGTCATATACTTACATTACTATGTCCTTGAACCACGACAAACAGAACAGCAAAAAATATAATCATTTTGCTACCCATTACATTACTAAAGGAAAACAACCTCAGTAGAATAAGAAATAGTATACTTTATGTATTTGATAACACAGAAATAACATTTTACGATAATCGCACAGGGAGCATTTTATTGAAGCGAAGAACAATGCTATGAAAATATGAGAAAACATATATTTCTTGTTATATTCGGTTTATCAGTATGCTATGTCGCAAATGTGAGTAATATTTTTTATATTCTTCCTAAATTCCCGTAGGTTTTTGAAAAGACTGAGTTATGGTACAGGTATGCTGATGTTAGTCATGAATCAGAATGGAAGGACAGATTCTTCCGGTGCGGTATCACTGTTTCACAGGAGATCGACGTGAAGCGACATCTTTACTGTTGCGTTTCGTTCAGTGAGTGAGATTACCGGATTCCCAATACCCCTTTCCTCTTCCCATCCTTTTTCTCTCCCGCTCCTCTCCTGATCTGATGGGCTAACAAGACATCCATGATCCAAGCATTGTGGATTTTCATAAGCGGCAGTGATCATTTACCATCAGGTGATTTGTTTGCTAGGTTTCCGGACCCACACAATAACAAAAATGAAAACAAAATCGATCTGACAGCATTCAAAACGAAAATAAATAATAGTCGATCATCCAAACATTGACCTCGGTGTAGAAATCTACTCACACGTTGTTTCAGACCCAATAATCCCTTCTTTTTCCTGTCTTCTTTTCGTCAAATAATCTTGTATAATAATAAATTATTTATAGGAGTCACCCACTCCGTACCCAAGAGTCAAAAGGGACACATCCGGAGCCCTCCATATAATGACGAATCATGCTCAGCCTATTCATGCTGATGTCAAACAAGAAGGAACAGCCGAGGTCAATGAAAAGGTAAATTCAGTTAAAATTCCTCTTGAAGATATGGTAACGGGTTATTGTACTGAATAAATGTAGGGGTTCCCACATGATGCACGCTAGGCAATCTTATCTTGTGTGAGTGTTACTTGACTTAAAATTTTACGACAGACCTATTGGAAAATTTTATATTTTCAGCAATGCAGTGGTAAGCATAAACCTTCAATGATAGAACCAGGAGTCGTGTTTCAGGTAATAAAATTAGACATCTTTAACATGGTGGAAGGTATTAGAAACTACGAGAGACTTTTCGGTCTCTCAAACAACTAGATCCGAAACGAATACATGTCAGTGTCTATTTTAGATAAATATTTATCTGGGTGCAGCGATCGAACCCACGGCCTGTCGTTTCACACCCGGTGTCTAACTAACTGTACCACGAAGGCTGTCAATTAACTTGGGCCCTGAAGGTCTAAGCTAAAATCTCATACGCCAAAACACCAACGTCCATTCGTGCTTCATCTTAGGTATCTTTTCGTGTACTTATCTTTTCAGGTACTAGCACCAAACGTCGTTGGCTACTCACTAAAATCCCTAAGGAAATCATCACCTCTCATCAATAAACTGGATTTAATTCGAAGTGTCAGTAGAGTAACAACTCTCGCCGTGTTACTCGTGTCCGCCATTTTGGAGTTTTACCCGATGTTGCAGCACTTATACTATATCATATATAGTTTTATGTATTTGAAATAAATTGGAGAATATTGTACAATTATTATTAACTATTAGATATTGTACGTCCAACCGCCGGTCTTGAAGACTGGTGACTCCGGCATATCCTTTCTGCACTCCTCTCCTATGGCTTGCAGGAAAAGAACCATAAATAGTTTTTGCCCTCCTTAAAAAAAGAGTTAATTTTCATCCTAAATTTTACTATCATGAAATCTATAAAGATTTTCTGATGCGTCGCGGAGGCTAAGGTTACTAGGACTTATCTTCATATTATTAGCATCTGTAAATCCTCTGCTAAGCGTGGCTACTCTGAACGATCATAATCTTTAGAAGTAGCTATGGAGTGGGAGAGAACATGTTTACAAAATTCGCCATCTAAGATAGGATATTTAGTGAGTGCAGAACGCAGTATTTCGCGCTGGTGATGTTTCTGGCTGTAACCGGCCTTTCATTTGTGTGTGTAATATCTAAAAGGTTTATTTTTTGGTTGCTAGAACCTTCTGTTTCGATATCATTATTTTCATTGAAATAGTAGGACAAAAACCAAATTAATTTACCTTTTATTGGAAATCTTTTCGTCAGAAGTAAGATTTAGATATAGCTCTCATATGACTTTTATAAATAATAAAATCTTTAATAAAATAAATGTTAGTAAATATTTCACACAGTTGAAAGATGTCTTCGTCAGACAAGCTGGCACTTTCTAAGTTGTAACCAGCAATAAATTTGGCAACAACTAACTCAAGAACATATACAAGGAAGTTGGCTTGGAGCCAGTAGATGAACTAGATATTTGTTATTCATGAAATCTTGATACAAAGAGAAATCTAGTGCTATGTTACTCATGATTTTGTTGACACCTCTTCAAGGATAAAAAAGTATTCCTATTCAATTTGTACCGTTGTCAATTCCAAATCGTTTAATCATTAAACAAAATCAACCATATATAAAGCTGTAAACAATTGCTTCGATATGTAAGCAAGGAATCACATCAAACGTAAATAAATACACCCAACAGTCACAAACATAGTCCTCACCCACATTAAGATCGAGTGTGTGTCGTGGGTACCAGGAACTACGAGAGACATTTCTAGGACTATGTATGTGACTGATGGGTGTTATTTATTTTTTATTTAATGCTTGGTACTTCACTGCGTCGCCATCCTGACACATGAGATGTTACGTCTCATTTTGTCTAGTAGTTACTCTCACTACAATGTCCTTCAAACCGCAACACAACACATGTGTGATGAATAGTGATATATTAACTTCTTCCACGCTATAGTTTGCAGGTCTCCTCATAATGTTTTCCTTCACCGTTGAAGTGCGTGGTGATTGACTATCAATACATACATGTTTCCAAAAAGTCAGAGGTGTGTCCTGGGATTTGAACCCACGACCACCGTGAACATGTTGGCAGCCCCGTCTAGGCGATTACCGGCAGGCCACCACGCACTTTTATACCCAGGTTTGTACCTATTTAATGCGCAGAATTCACTCAGTGAGATAATCAAAACAGTTACATCATCAGCTATTAAGAGGAAATTTACAAACTTTTCTTTTAATAATATTTCATCACTCCGTATAAAATCGATTAAATCGTGCCGAAAATTTAAAAACATTGGATATAAATGTTTCCTATTAGTTCTGAACTTGACGAAGCAGAAACACGTTATGGTGAAATAAATTTTGGAAAACATGGAATCGAACTTTGTAATAATATACCTATTAATATTTTTAAATGGATATTCTCAAGGGGAACATGTAAGTATAAGCTATTTTTGTATATACTTAATTTCCAAACTAAATTGTTAAAAATAGGTCAATTTTCAGTAATGGCTTAACTAACTATCCCTATTCCGATGAAGTTTGCTCAACAATAACTATCGAATGCGACACAAATGCACATTATATGTGTGACATTAACTTTCTTTATTCATAAAATGGTTAATAATAATATTTTTTAAATGTTTATTTGCCATTAAGTAGTGATTCTTAAAGAATAATATGACCGACACAATCTGAAGCATGAAATACTTTCAAAAAATTTAATTTAAATTTAAATTTATTTAATTTAATTTGATAGTTTTTATTTAATTTAAATAGCACCCAACAGTCACATACATAGTCCTGACCCCACACTAAAATCGAGTCTTGTGTCGTGGGTATCAGGAACTACGAGTGACTTTTCGGTCTCACAAACACCCAGACCCGGAGGAAATATTTGTGGGCCACACAAACATTTCTCTCGGTGCGGGAACCCGCAGCCTCTCGTTTCACAGGCGGCGTCTAACTAACTGCGTCACGGAGGCTGTCATGAAAAATGTAACTGCGCCTTGAATAATATTTGATATATTTCTATTGCTTATAAACAAGTTAATAATTAAGAATATCAGGTATTTGTCAAAGGACTTGTGTACCAACTGAAAAATTCGATTCGACGTTTATTTTATCATTGGACGACTTACCATTAAGAAGTAGCTGTATTTCCCTCATAAAATGGACATGAAAGAATACTTTTCGGTTGGTTATAAAGAAAACCAATTACAACTTCTTCATCCTGGTATTAATTTTTATAGGCCTTACCTACTTTCATCCATATTTATTTTATTCCTTTCTTTAACTTTTTACATTACTTTATATGGGTAAGTCCTTTTAATATATGTTTTAGGCTAAAACAACAGCGATTAGGAATCAACACAAACCTGAAGTTGTAAATAAATTAATGCCTCAACAAGTGTATACAGTTCCTAATGGAGTACCAAATGTCAATCCTGCTTTGAATCTTAGACTTAACAATGGAGTGCACAGTATTCCTACATTAGTGGTTCCAGTTGTAACACAACACCCTAGTGTGAAAATGATAACATCAAACCAACCTAAGAAAGCAGATTCTAACAATGTTCCTGCCCAAACTATTTCTAAGGAAGAAAAAGCAAGAGAAAATATACCAGAAATAAAAGCTACGAAATCTAAAGGACCTCAGTTCGTCGAAAACGGTGAACAAGTCACTAAAACAGAAACTAAAAAAGGAACAGAAACACTTCCCAAGGAGACTAAACCTCAGGCTACTCCTGTCGAACAAAAAAACAATGATGTAAAGAAAACAGAAATCAATCAACCAATCAACAATGAAAAGAAAGCTGAACCAGAAAATCTTTCTAAATCAACACCTGCTGTAAACAAAGATATAAAGACAATACCTCTGGATACAAATATAATTGAAGCTTCATCTAAAACGGAAAGTCAAAAAGAGGAGAAAAATAAGCAAGAAAGCAATGAAAAACGAAATAATGATTCTCCAGAAGTCGATGCCAAATCATCAAGGACAGGTGATGGTGGCAAAGATTATACTTTCACTATTTATAAACCGGATGATGATGAAAAATGTTCCAAAGCTTTGAATAATCAGCCTAATATGTATACGAATAACTATCTAAATAATCGTAAGTATATTGTGTATAATAATATGAGCTCAATTCATAAATTATCATCTGTCATATACAATGCTCGACATAGACATGTTCTAAAGATTTCTTCTGTAGTATGTTTATGGAGCTCTGATGATTGATCGCCCCCATTAGCCAAAGTTACAAGTGCTTCCAATCTATTCTTTTTCTACAATCGTTAACGCCTTGACGTAAGCGATAACGAATCCTTTGCACTAATCAAATTGCATCTTGGATAGCATTTGTATGGGAGTTAGCCAATGGCATTGTACAACGTACAAACGTCATGGCGATATGGATTATGGCGATAGGTTCGCCCCCTGTCACATCATGGTACGGAACATACAAGTCGAAATGAGGGTGTCCTGGCACCTCTACCTACCCCTTCTGGGAAAAAGGCGTGAGTTTATGTATGTATGAATGTACAAAAGAACTAAATTTTATAATATTTCGGTTGTTGGCATAAAACTCTACATGATGCAATAATTTAAATGCCTGCGTTAACAAATAGCGGATCAAGGGTTGGACCCCAGCCAAACCGACGCAGCAAGCCTGGCAGTACGAGTATAATTTAATAAAATAATAACGCCATTCCATAAAATGTAATTTTATTAAATTGAATGATATTTTGTCGCCTAGATGCTCAAATGAATAATACAGAATAGACTTGTGTTGGTTTCTTAAATTGGACACTAGACTTTGAGTTAGTGTTTAGAATTTTGGTGAATATTATTAAACTTACAAGTCTCGTTGAAATTATTCGAAAATATATTGCAGATTTGAAGCCGTGAATTGTGACTGACACTGAAAATGTGACCCCAAAATTTAAAAGTTAACAGTTAAATAAAAATCTTATAATTTTATTCTTATTAAAAACCCAAAACACTATCTCGAAGAAAATCTGCTATTTGTATGATAAGCATATAATCTGTCTAATATTATTTTACAGCAGCGACAAGCAACGTCATAATAAAAAATCAGGACATTGAAGAAATGTGTGAAAGAGCTCTAGATATTATAAGCCCATACCAACCCGACCCGTACAATGATCAATACAACTTCCAACAACCCGAAATTTACCAAAGTTACTCTAATTACTACCCTCAAAACACGCCTTTAGACTATGGAACACCAAACTACCAATACCAGAGTGAGGGAAACTACAACACCAATTCCGGAATGGAATGGCCATATAACCCCAAAGATAGAGTCTGGAGAAATTGGAAAAGTACAGAAATATACATATCCAAATACGATCCTGTGGAAAATACATTTAACAGCGGATATATTAGAAGTAATGGATTTAACACGCCTTTTATAAGCGGTGGTGTTATCGGCAGCGATTACAAGACGCCAAACAAACCGTACTTTTATCAATGCCGTTTGAATCCTATGTATAAATATATGTATTAGACACGCATTTTAATTTAAAATTGATTAAACATGTTTATATAAGAGTATTATTGAATAAATCCACAGTTTACCCTTGAAGTGGTGGAGTACTGGAGTAATTTACATCAGGTTTTTTAATGCAATGAATGGCGAGACGAGCAAGCCGTTCGCCAGATGGTAAGCGATACGACAGCTCATTAACAGTATATATAGCATAATCAAACAATGCCTTGAATGACAATGATTGGTATTCCACTGCGCTCGCCATCCTAAGACATAAGATGACTGTCCGTCCCGTGACCAAGAAAGCGGTGAAGTAATCGTCGCGTCGGGAAGTTAATAAAGGTAAAAAATTAACCAAATTCGCGATAAAATCTGTAAGAAGTAGTTATACTCAAATTTAATCATTATAAGCCCATTTCACTAAACAAGGGCACGAAATCCATCTCTCATCGTCATATTTTTCATTTCAACCCTTTTATTTCCATAATAACTGAGTAGATTAAAACAGTTACTTTTATCATTAAAAGCCTTTCATACATGCCTTGTCATACAAACCCATCCATAATTTGCAACATAGTCCCCCTGGTATGGCATTAAAGGCTTTATTTCTATACAAATAAGGTTTAAATTACCATGTGTGGTTTGTGCTAATTTCACATAATCAACCCTCGTTCTGGTTAACTGCTGACTTTGATGGGGATGTTACAGTACCGCGCCGTATGTTTGAATTGAGTGGGGTGATTGTATTTCAATATAGTAATAAATTTGAGTGCAGAATATGATAAATAAATTTTAATTTTTGATATTTTATACAAGTAAATGATTTATTACTATGTGCACAGGAGTTATTTTTAACTAGATGGAAATAGAGATATGGGGTTGGTTGGATGCAGAATATTTTAACAGCCCGCTATGTTTTTAGGCAAGGCACATTCGAGAGTGAATTTTCTTTTTTGAAAGATAATTGCACATTATATTTAAGCATATTCACAGTATAAAATCCTGCATTTGCGTCACTGCACTCCTACACCTTTGCTTGAGTCTTGTAAATAATACTAATAATCACCCCACTCAAATCACAGATATACAGGCATCACAGTACAACAGAAGTTTCGCTAACTAACGTCCGTTGCCGTCATTTCACTGCTATTGTTTGTAACCGTTCGCGATACCTTGTTTTAACATATTACACAGCCATGCATTGTTCTACTATATTTAAAAACTATACTGTACTTATATTGATTAAAGCCAGCGTGGTGGACTATATATACTAACCACTCTCAATCGTACTGTCGATTGTAGAGTAGGCCCGTGTCCTGCAGTGTGACGTATATGGGCTGATACAGAATACAGAATATTGATTAAAGCGGGTATTATTTCATCAATCACTCATATTTGAAAGCCTCCGTGATCGTAAACCCATGCTGGATACTATGCAAATATAATCTGGAGTTGTATATTACATGGACCTTGTAGAGACTAGGAAAAAATTCCATACTTTCCAGCGTTTTTGTCATACCTATTATTGGAATCAAGTAAAACAGCTCACATCATATCTGTATCTGTATCTGTATCAGCGTTTTCTTTACTTTCTGCATCAGCCCATATACGTCCCACTGCAGGGCACGGGCCTACTCTACAATCGAAAGTACGATTGAGAGTGGTTAGGCCATATACATCATATGTCCCATTTTTAATTTAATGATTTGATCCGTGGTGCTTTACAGCTTCTCTGGCTTTAAATGTCTTTTTGCGAGGTTATTTACCTCTGTAATTCATTGTTTTGTCACCCACTTTGTCACATTTAAATTCTCATATCAATGTAACTTTCTGATTGATTTCGTTGCGGGTTAAAGACAAGTTAGACATACATACCCAGAGACTCACCGAGCTTCAATGCTCGGTGTCATTACATTGCGTGCCACTGATGATCCTGCCTTACAGGAGTTGCAGTAGTTAGTGTGAGGACGGGACAGTTTCCAAGCCTCTGAGGCGCATTTTTTGGTTAAGTCCCATTCTAATTTAGACAGTGTATCTCTATACATATTATATTAGTTGTACAATATTATACACAATAAGAAAGGAAGTAATTGAATAAATAAAACACGTTTATGGTACAGGCGATTATTAAATGTATTTAATTTAATATAAATTCTAAAATTATCCAGCAAAATGTACAGGAAAAATTCAGCAGAAATCGCGTGGTATTATTTCAATGATACATGTTTAACAAACAATAAGTGTAGAATAATCCATAGAGAATCCATTGAACATAGATTAAATATAAATTAAGCTGTTGTTTATGGCCACTAATCTACAATAATAATCTTAATGCTACGTTTAATCTAAAATAAATTATTACATATTCAACAAACATTGAAAGAAGAAGAATGGAATGCTGATAAATTAAGTATGAGATAGCTCAGTGGAAAAACGAAGTCCGACATCTTGTTTTGGTGACATTAGCCCGCCATTTTGAATCCTTCAATTTTATATCTATGGCCATTAGTTTTAAAACAAAATAGATTCTTAATCTGAAAACATTGCACCATACTACGATAGCTAGTGTATCGTAAAAAAAGGTATTAAAACATAAATTCCACATGGAAAACATACAACATTCACAAAGAAATATTTTTGATCTGTGCAAATATCCGTCAAACGAACTGGCAATCGAATGGATTCCGTCAATTTAAACATTATTAACATGAAATAAATGTACATTTACTTTTTGGAGAAATAAATAAAATAATTTTCCACTGAGCGCCATAGCGTTATGAGTAACACGAAGTACTGTGTCCGTAATTTATTAAATAGAAAACGGGATAGATATTTTTTTAATATTTCATACCAGTTACTCTACCATGTATTCATTAGTTACGTCAATCCGATGCTATCCTGCGAACCTGGTGGAATTGACTATCTTGTTAAATTCAGTAAAGAATTGACATACCCACGATTACATTTTTAACTATTAAACATCGATGACTTCCCGTGCAACGGTTGAGCTTTAGCTTTAACATTTTTATGGTAAATCAAGTAATAATGACTAGAATGACAAGTTCATATTAAAATAATTAATTGATAATATATACATTTAAGTGCAAAAACTGGATAAACAATCTCAATATTTTAAACCGATTTAAAACTTAATTTTAAACAAAATACACGCAACAAAAAATTGTGTTTTCAAAATTCACAAATATTGTAAACATAAATTGTTGAATGAAACAGAAAATATCTAAAGAAAACAATAAACAAACCTAAATTCCTCAATTTATACACAAGAAAGTATACAAATCCTCAGCATTTGCACACGAAGCCACAATATTCCCGCCGCATGGCCACCTTAGTTGGTGACGTCCTTACGCACTTTGTGGCCGCGGAACGAGGCTTGGATCTTAGTCGCCGCCTTGTTCAGCTCCGGGTCGGTCAGATCTATCTTCTCGATGTCCTCCTGGGGAAGAAACAGGAGTATTAGATATATAGGTACTTGAGATTACAATTCTATCCTTTAAGGGGCAGGCAGTCTAAAACTATTTTTTTAAAATCGTAAATACCATAAGTGAAACGATGATTCATCCCAGAGTCCACTATCAGTAATCATTTTTTATCTGTCAAAATAGCTAGTATAATCAAATCGGTCTAACGTGCAAAAATTGCTCCGCTAAATATATAATTTTGATTTTTTATCGAGGATTGACAAACTTTTACTGGTCTCTCATATTATGTGAGAGGCCGCATGAGTAGGTAAGTACCACTACAAAGTACTATTCTTCCGCCAAACAGTGTAAATGCACTGCTGTGTTTCGGTTTGAAGGACATTGTAGTCAGAGTAACTACTGAACATATTGAGACTTAACATCGTACGTCTCAGGATGGCGAGCGCAGTGGAATGCCAAGCATTGATTCAGAATTCGAGGTGTTTGGTGCTACTGTTCATGAGCGGTCGTATCGCTTACCATCAGGCGAACGGCATGCTCGTCTCGCTATTCCATGATGTAAAAAATATAAAATAAAATAGAACCTAAGATGTGTAATTTTAAGGTTTATTTTACCTTGTCCTGCTGTTCCTTATCTTTCTGGGCCTGCGCATCTTTACGCGCCTGGTGGCCTCGGAACGAAGCCTGGATCTTAGTGGCAGCATTGCATAGCTCTGAAAAGAAAGAAAATATAATTTATAGTTTACTAATGGCTCGGCCCAGCTTCACCCGGGTGCAAATAGATTTCTCTACAATAATATGTACGTATGATACATATGTATAAACTTTCCTCTTAAATCACTCTATCTATTTAAAAAAAAACCGCATCAAAATCCGTCGCGTAGTTTTAAAGATCTAAGCATATAGGGACAGATACCGGGA
This sequence comes from Hyles lineata, assembly GCA_030180105.1. Classification (NCBI taxonomy): domain Eukaryota; kingdom Metazoa; phylum Arthropoda; class Insecta; order Lepidoptera; family Sphingidae; genus Hyles; species Hyles lineata. Next base: position 664,471 of record JARJEE010000044.1, read on the forward strand.
AGCGTGTTTATTTTATACTATGTATTTATAACTTATACGACTACTTTATAAAATTTTGTAGATGGCAAAGGCATACGGACTAATGAACCAGGAAAATACTCTTGATTGTGAAAAATTAAAATGTCATCTTGACGACTATTTTATATTTTTTTGTAGATGTCAAAAGCATGAACCACCAAAGAAAATAACCTTAATTGCGAGAGATTAGAAATCCATCGTCAGATTGGAAAAACGACAAGTGCAAATGCAAGTTTTTTAATATAGTAAAGATTGTTAACCCGGAATGATTTGTAGTCCCAGGCAGCTTATACGATATTTGTCACACTAAAATCTCATAACGCTCATGAATCAAAAATAAATTCTGGTATCTATTAAATTATATAGTATAAAGTTTATTTCAAAGCAAAACAAAATTAATTAGTCCTCATTATTTTGCATTTTTTTCTCAAATTGTCCGCCATTAAACCTCCTCGGCTTCCCTTACAATAATTAAACAACCAAATCTCCAATTCTTTATCTTTTACATTAAAGTCTTTATCTTTTTTCATCTCTTTCATATTCTTTAGAGCCACTTTTACCCTTTTCCATTAACCGTAACAATTTGAGAGTCTCGTAACGCGCGGCGCAATGCGGAAATTGCTTTTATCATACTAACATCTTAATTTGGTCGTATTATACTAAATTGTAAGATTCAGAGAAACTTAAAGGTAATATGGCCAATTCAACATATTTTTCTGTTTGTACAGATCGGTGGTTTTTAAATTTTGATGTATAATATATTGTTATGAAATTTTAAGCCGTCTTAAATAAAAATGGGCCATTAATATTTTTTCATTCTTGCTAATTTAAGTAATTAATTAACTGGTACATTTTGGTAGAAAACTAGTGATTAATAAATGCTTTTGAGCATCAAACTAAGCACTGAATTTTAAGTATATCGACGAACTGAAGGCTGACAAAATTAAACATGAATGAGGTTTTAAAGAAAAGAAAGAAAGAAATAATTTACAGAATTAAAAAATATATAAACACTTCAATAATTGTTTATTGCTGTGCCAAAATAGGATTTCAGAGTCAATTAAATGCTTTAGAGCAGCCTATGCCTATGTACCGCAGCGATTTTCAATGCGATGTCGAAGTGACGTTCGGATGCTCAATAAGTGTAACAAAAAAAAACTAAATAAAAATACTCAAATGTGCAAAACAAACTGGCATTCAAAATTACGCGTATGTGTAATGCTAGACTGTTACATAACCAGTCACAATTTAATTTCGCAGTTAGTTGGCTGTTAGTCTTCCTCGCACGCTGACAACCGCAACAAATTAATTATTCATTAATGTACACTGTGTTATACTTACATTATTATAATTCCTGTATGGGTTGATGTAGGGTATATGGGGCGAGTGGACTGGGTAGATAAATAAATATTCAGATTTAAAATCCAATGATACATTGAAATTTATTCATTTAATTTATAAAATGTGAAAAGTTGGGTGCGCTCATTAAAACCTGGAATCCGTAAAAATATTTATTTTGGAAAATGTAAGCGCAAAAATATTCTTTATGTCGGGCCTGTAGAAATGACTTTCATTTAATAAAGCTTTTCCTTAATAATACCGATGGAAAAGTTGGCAAAGAATTTGATTTCAAAACTTGTGCTGTTTGTTTGAAAAAATATTTTTTGTTGATTTATTTTGTATATTTTCAAATAACTAAATACGTTAGTCGGGCGACCGTTCTTGGAATATTTAATGTAATCATTTGGAATTATGCGGTATCTGGGTTTCGCTCAGTCTAATAAATAATAAAAAAAATAGTCTAAATTGGAAGTGGTAGAGCCAAGAGAGAGCCTGTTGTTAGTTGCCTGTCTCACAGGAAATCGATTTAAAGCGACAGCTTCACTGTCGCGTTTCGTTCGGTGAATTGCCCCATTACCCGTTTCCTTTTACCATCCTTTTTTCTGCCGACTCCCTTCTCGATTTGACGTGCCGGCAACACATCCATGATCCAGCGTTATGTATGTTCATGGGCAGAAGTAATTACTTACCATAAAGTGACATGTTTGCATATTTTCTGGACCTAAATGCAATAAAAAAACAGTCGATTTTTTGATAATTCTACTTGAGCGTCCATCTACCGACGGGTAAAATGTCATTTTTAAATATACTCTATTTCGTAAATATTACGTCCATGATTTCTTTATGATTTCTATTAACATTAAGGTTGTCATTATATTGACATTGAGGCCAGGACGTTAGAGTACATAAATTATTTTTCGGATATACAACAATACTGTTACCAGTACAACAAGCCATCTCCTGCAGTTGCTATAACGGGTTCTACTTCGTGTACAGAGGTCACCTGGGATAACATTGCATCCTAATATCTTGCCATCCATATTAAACTAGTCATCCTAGAAAAGGACAAAAATATTATACCTGGTACCATAAAAAAAAATATAACTAAATTCTAGCAAACTTACAAAAACCAAAAGCTCTTTTCAGCAAATCCAGGTCCCCTAAAAATCTCTTTTTTCACCTTCCAAACATTAAACCGACAGTGGCGAAAATGCGGCCATTTTCGAGGATTTTCCAAGGTTCTTGCTGACCTCTCGTTTGAAATGATAAATGACTCGCCTTGACCCCAGATAATCCGCCAGATTTGTCGAAACGGGAAAATTCAATTTTATTTTCAACGTAATTATGGATTTATTTTTGTTCTTTGGCCGGGATTATTTTTCACAGGTAATTGGGTCAGGGGGCGCTCTTTATTATTAGGCAGGATTGGTAGTTGAAAATGTAAAGGGACTGTTAAATTGATGCTGTGTTTTATTACTTCTAAATATTTATAATACAAGTACGAAGAAATCATGGATGAATGGTGAACATTAAAAAGTATATGGAATATATTGCCTAATCACTCTAAATCGTACTCCCAATTATAGAGAAGCCCAGTGCCTTTCAATGAGACGTATATGGACTGATACAGTATACAGTAAAACGTATGTCTCAGGACAGCGAACGCAGTGGAATGCCCAGGATTGCTTTGTCAGTCACGGTGTTGTTTGGTTTTAATTGTGTCCAAGAGCGGTCGTATCTCTTACTATTCGGAATATGACATGCTAGTATCGCAATTCATCGCAATAACATAAAAAAAAACTCAAATTACCCCAACCAAGAATTCGAACTAAGATTCCACAAATATTCGCAACGAATAAATGAAATGCAACCATCCATCGTGCTTAAAGACTCGCCGAGATTTCTTAACGCCACGACCGCTTGATATGTAAAAGTGGAGATAACTTGAATATTTAACGTTTCAAAATCACTGCGAAGTTTAGTCGTTAGGGTTTTCTGAAGCAGTAAATTCGTGCTTGAGTATTTTTTTGGTGTAGCTTTGAACTATTTCAAATTATTTTTTTCTCAAATTTTCTATTAATATGAAGATTGATCTAATAAATATTCTGTCGAGAGACAATCACGATATCGTTATACTCCTAGGTATATTGGCCGATCTTTGAATAAGGCCTGGGAAGGACAAGACATAAGTGGAGTCTGACGGGTTTTCGGCAATCTTAATCGAAATAAATAATTGAAGTTATAAATCAATGCACCCAACAGTCACATATATTAAAGCCCTAACCGCACACTAAGATCGACTCTTGTGTCGTGGGTATCAGGAACTACTTTTTTGTGAGACCGCAGACTCCCCTTTCAGAATACAAAGCAGGGGTCTCGGGTTCGGATCCCGGGTCGGACAAATTGACATTGGATTTTCCTATTCATTATCAGCCCGGAGTCAGGAGTTTGTGCCTGATATGGCGATAGGCCCGCCTATCACATCGTGGGACGGCACATACAAGGCGAAATGTGGGTGTCCTGGTACCTTTGTCTACCCATTCTGGGGAAAAGGCGTGAGTTTTTGTATGTAAAAAGTACCACAAACAAGGCAAGTTCACAAGTTTAAATAAAAATAAATAAGTAGCAAAGTTCGCATGAACACAAATAAGTAATCGCCTACGTCACTAACGCGCTGTAATTGGAAAACTTTCTCTTTGTACCGCTTTAAGGAATTTTAATAATAAATTATGTGATATAAATATTCTTGTGTTGTTGTTATCAAAAGCCTCTTGACTATCTATATATATACAACTCCTATACATTTTTCGTATTTTTTGTACATTTAAAACTACTAAACAGAATTTTAAGTTTTTGTAAAATTGTATTTTCGACAATGGGTGGCCTTATGAGCAATTGTTGCCGAGTAATCTTTGGACGGATGGATTGAATTGGGAAATTTTGTTTGAAACAAGAACAATTAATATTGATAGAATGAGTAGAGCAAATAAAAAAAATTACCCCTCAAAATACGCATATTTAAAACAGAAAAGCGGTTTTGCAAGGTTTCAAACACAATTCAACCATTCAGAAACCCTGTTGAATAAATATATTTTAATTTGGCGTAGCAGTTGGTTAAATGCCGGCTGTGAAACGAGACGCTACGGGTTCGATCCAGGACTGAGACAAGTGTATATGAGACCCACAAATATTTGTGTCGGGTCTGGGTGTTTGTGAGACCGAAAAATCTCTCGTAGTCCCTGATACCCACGAGACAAGACTTAACTGATCTTAATGTGGAGCAGGACTATGTGACTATTGGGTATATTTATTTATTTAAATATACTACTCAACATTTTTTATATTATCTTGAAGAACTAATTTATATACAAGTAAACTAATTTAAATAATTTAGAACATAGGTATGTGTTTATTAATTCAGTAGTTTTACGATGGTTTTGACCGTACTAAGGTTGTCTGGGAGATAAAGCTCATTCTATTAAATTACTGTTTTTATTTACGACCACTATATTTTATGTCAACATTTATTATGAACTATAATAAATATTGAGCTGATTTAATTTCACATAGATACTGAGATAATTTTAGTCTTGCCCAAATTGATAAGTTTTTTCAATATTTCACAGTCTCCGTGGCGCAGTTGATTAAACGCCGCCTGTGAAACGAGAGGCTGCGGGTTCGATCCCCGCACTGAGAGAAATGTTTGGGCGGCCCACAAATATTTCTTTCGTAGTCTCATACTCGACTTTCGTAGTCGAGTCTTGTCTCGTGGGTATCAGAAGCTACGAAAGACTTTTCGGTCACACAAATACCTGTAATAAGGGTCCACACAAATATTTGTTTTGGTACAGGGATCGAACCCGCGGCATATTGTTTCACAGCCGGCGTCTAACCAACTGCGCCACGGAGGCTGCCAATACCATTACAATACCTATTTTCACAATTTTTAAGACTCATATATTTTTATTTGGATTGATGATTTTACAAAAGGTGAATCTCCAAACTAGGCACAAACTTATTTAGTGCAATAGTACCACAAAAAATTATACAGTCTATATCAGCCTATATACGTCCCACTGCAGGGTACGGACCTCCTCTACTATCGAGAGTATGATTGTGAGTGGATAAAAACTACGGTCATCATTTAATATTATTTTAATTTAAGGGTCTATGCTTCAATTAAAAATGATAAAGCTTTAGCCTACACCTTATCCAAATTTACTCTTCCCCAATCCGTTGACTTGGAACTTGGGCACGTAATATGCTTTAAGTTGTTTTTCGGTTTTATGATTTTTTCTCCCCTTATCTCATCGTGCGACGAAAAATACAAGGCGAATTGTGTGTGTCCTATTTGCACCTATACCCCTTCTGGGAAACAGGCGTAAGTTTATGTATGTATGATTTTTGCACTGGTAATACCAAATGAATCCTATTAAACTTTTACTAAAAACAAACAGCAATTAATATACACTGGTCTTTTCCGGTCGACAAAATTATGTCGACCTGCCGCAATCGTATCAGTCTTTCTACCATCGTGAATAGTATGTTATATCCAAATATTCCACAATCACCATTCCATAAATTCTAATCAACGCCAAAGCACACTTCGATATATTAAGTTCTATTTGTATAGTCGTCGATCGATCAACGTCACTGAATGTTTAACCTTCCAAGTTCCATGAGTCTTAGTACGCGATTCGTGTAGCGTGCCGACTTATTTATGCCTCGTAAAAATGGATTTCGACTATCGAAATGAAAGTTAAATAACAGGTTTGGGGATTACTCTATATTCTGTCACGATGAAGAATATTCGAAAATCGTATGTAAAACTGCACGAAAATGCCTAAATAGTTTACAAAATTTTTGAATCTTCCATTGTACGACCTAACCTTACACTAAGTCCCAAAAGAATGATAAGTTTCATAGAGAATAAATAATAAATAAATAAATAACACTCAACAGTAACATACATAATCTTGACCCCATACTAAGATCGAGTCTTGTGTCGTGGGTATCAGGAACTACGACACTTTTCGATCTCCCAAACACAAGACCCGAAAGAAATATTTATGGGCCGCACAAACATTTCTTTCGGCGCGGGGTTCGCACCCGCGGCCTTAAATTTCACAGGCAGCGTCTAACAGACTGCGCCACGGAGGCTGTCGACTAAATATGCTTAAATACTTTACAAAATATTCGAATCATCCATTCTACGTCCTAACCTTACTTTAAGTTCCGAGGGAATGATAAGTTTCATAGAAAATAGTATTGATTTTTAGAAGTGGAATAATTTTATTTTGTACGAGGACGTATATCCGAATATTCGAACTTCGTGTCAGAGTAAATAGTAACCCCCCTGTATAGAGCCTTGTTCAGGTTTATAGTTTAGACATCATAAAAGACTGTAGTACTGTATTATCTGTATTAGACAAGATTTAGTTTAAACAAGGTCAATCAATGTTAAATCAAATCGATATATTGTTTATTTGTGAGCCGCACAAGAATTTATCCTTATTTGTAGCCAAAGTAACAACTGGACAATTTGAGACTTATCTTATGTCTCAGGATGACGAGCGCAGTTGAATGCCAAGCATTGCTTTGTAATTCAAGGTGCTTGGTTTTGCTACTGTTCATGAGCGGTCGTATCGCTTACCATCACGTGAACGGCATGCTAGTCTCGCTTTTTAATGCAATAAAAAAATGCGGGGTCGAACTATCGTTTTTAGTTTCACATTTGTCTCAACCGCTTGCGCCTCAAAGGCTGCCCAAATTCAGTCTTTAAATTACCAAATACGGTATGGTAGAGTAATATTTCATAAGTGGTAGAGCCAATTTGTTGTCAGTCGTGACTCAGCATGAATGGGCAGGCTCGTCCGGGAAGGTATTACTGTCTCACAGGAGATCGACGTGAAACGACAGCTTTGTTGTCGGGTTTCGTTCAGTGAGTGAGATTTCCAGATGCCCAATACTTCTTCCCTCTGCCCATCCTTTTTCCTTCCTATCATCCTCCCGATTTGATGGCAACGCATCCATGATCCAAGCGTTGTGGATGTTCATGGGCGGCAGTGATCACTTACCATCAGGTGACTTGTTGGCTCGTTTGCCGGAACTATGCGATATAAAAATTAAAATGTTTCCATTTTTATCTAACATATTCAACTATCTCAAACCTTTAGCTTTTCGTTTATATGTTTCACTTTACTTTTTCTCTGTCACATATGTCTATTAAATCATGTAAAACGTATTGTAACCATATTCAATGTAGAGTTACGTTCGCAACACAGAAATATATAATCTTAGCACAACTATTGAATTCCGTTGTACTAATTCAAACTCCAATAACCCGCACAAAGCAATTCTAGGCAACTATACAATCGAATCTATTGCTTATGACGCTGTGATAATATTGACAATCGATATACGAGTATACCTATTTTCTATTATTATGTATCTATTGTGGAAATTACTGGTTTAACAAACTACAATACCTTGGGTTATATCTCTGTATCACCCTATATACGTCCCACTGCAAGGCACGGGCCTACTCTACAATCAACAGTACGATTGAGAGTGGTTAGGCCATATAGTCCACCATGCTGGCCTAGTGCGGGTTGGCGGGTTGGCAGGGTTATATACCCTGTATAATATCAAGACTTCTACCGAAAACGAAACCGGTAGTTTAAGTGACTACAAACAATGCAACTAAAAACTAAAAAAGCGACAATTATTTTCTGTTATTTTTTTCCTATCGACATCTTTGTGTGTTTTTTGTTAAAATAATAATTTAAGCCTTGCGTACTTTAGCGTTTATAAAAATAAAAGGGTGTATACTATTATTTTGGAAAAAACTACGTATTTACCACGTAAATACGACTATAGGAGAAAAATAAATAAAACATCGCTTATTATTGCAAAATTTTTAGTTGCATTGTTTTTATAGTCATTAAAACTACCACCCGGCTTCGTTTTCGATAGCAGTCTTGATATACCCTGTATATAACATACAAGCTTCACAAATATAGGATCCAATCTGCATCCCAACATCGTAACTAGTTTAACAAGCGCCACATGTTGCCCAAGTTACGGTAACAACCACATTTTGATTGAACGGTAAACTTTATGGCAGTATTGTATACTCGTTGCGCATTTGCCGTCGTTGGAAGTAATTTGGTAATGGGTCTATAGGTATGTGTTATTTTTGGGAAAGTATTGGTTCTTTCTAAAAGTGCGTTGTTTGGCGCACGTATACGTTATGTATTTATTATAGGATTTCCAACGAAGAATTCATATAAAAATAAACATAAAAAACGTAACACAAATTAAACTATACTGCAAGTTTCTTCAATTGAAGGAAATCACATCATGCGTTAACATATTCAGTAGTTCTTTTAACACTTACTTTATTAGCCATATACGTCCCACTGCTGGGCACAGGCCTTCTATACAATTGAGAGTTCGATTGATATTGGTAAGGCCTTATAGTCCACCACGCTGGCCAAGTGCGGATTGGCGGACTTTACACACCATAGACATTTTACAAATCATTATGGTATGCAGGTTACCTCACGATGTTTTCCGTCACCGTTATAGTACGTGGTGATTGACTATCAATATAAACTTCGAAAAGACAGAGGTGTGCCCTTGGATTCGAACCCGCGACCACCGTGAACATATTAGCAGCCGCGTTTTGTCCATTACCAGCAGGCCACCACGCACTTAACTAACCTAAATTAACATCAAAATTAAAATAAAATTCGCGTTCCCGTTCGCAGCCCCTTTCAACATTCCCGTGAGTTGAAACCTCGTCAGCAGCTGACAAATTGCTTGGGTGGAAGCCAACGTCATAAAACTAATAAATCAAACGCGAACGCATTTCCCGAGTTAGTTAGTAACTTCGTCGACATATTGCCGCGGAATTTTAGCTAAATTGTTGTACATAAAAGTCCATCACACTGGCCTAGTGCGAATTGGCAGACTTTACATACCATAGAAATTCTTACAATTTGCTATGATATGCTTCATCTAATTTCTTTAATATCTTCGTGGATTTTCATTGGTTTAAGATATTTTTTAACTGAACTTCAATATGAAAAGACAAGGTTAAAGAAAGTGCCATAACAAAACTTACATATTTTATAGGTCAAGAACGAACAAACCTGCACTACGTTCTTGGCAGCAGCATACTTATAAGGACTGATATCGTTAGTACCTATTTCATTTTATTTGATGTTTTAATCAATAATGGCTAGTTACTCTCGTACATCAACTGCCAATTTATTTTTCTCCATTCCTATACCAATTTTCGATCTTATATTGGCAATGATGCTCCTATGATTCCTAATTACAACTAATTTCGAACCAAGGCCCAGGATTACATACGGTCAACGCTCTTCGGTAATAACTCATCGATTACCAAGCGCTGTGATTTATGATGTTTGCGCCTTAGGCACAATATTAGCGTTATATATCAATATTGGCCCATCTGCTAGCTGAGGATAAATTTTAGATTATACATACCTACGTAGTGCGAGTGTGACAAGTTCAAATAAATATTCAGAGTTCAAACTAAATACTTAAGAATTAATGAGCCCTATTAGAAATACTAAAATGGCTTAATAATACCGTATTATCTCATGTTGTCTGATATCCATAATACATTTTATTTATCCTACTATTTAGACAAGCCTGTTGGTAAACGGACCAGACGCGACTGCCAATATTATGTTCACGGTGGTCGCGGGTTCGAATCCCAGGGCACACCTCTGACTTTTCGGAGTCATGTGTGTATTGATAGTCAATCACCACGCACTATAACGGTGAAGGAAAACATCGTGAGGAAACCTGCATACCATAGCGATTTCTATGGTATGTAAAGTCCGCCAACCCGTACTAGGTGAGCGTGGTGGACTGTATGGCCTAACCACTCTCAATCATATTCTTGATTGTAGAATAGGCCCGTGCCTTGCAGTGGGACGTATATGGGCTGATGCAGAAGCACTATTTAGACAGGGCTATGGATGAAGCTGTTTGGTGTTGGGTGTACAATGTATAAGTCAAATAAATGTGTAAAGATTTTACTCAATCATTAAAGGAGAAACAAATTTTCAATAGAAATACTCATAATTAGGCCAATATTACTACCATATTTCCAAATCTAGACTCCCCTTTTATTAATTTATTAGTTCTGCCAACAATGTCCATATTAATAGTGGATATAATACGAATAGATAGCTTAAGGAATCGATTATATCGCCGCTTTGTGATAGTATTGTACCGCCGGGATAAGGATTACACGAGACAATACAATAGTTGCGCCAAGATTATGTCGTAATGTGTTCAGGGTTGATGTATTGTCCCGATAAATTGTAAATGAGTTTGGTAAAATTAATGTATTAAAATCTGTATCGGGCTGATACAGATGTATCAGCCCATATACGTCCCACTGCAGGGCACGAGCCTACTCTACAATCCAGAGTACGATTGAGAGTGGTTAGGCCATATAGTCCATCACGCTGGCCTAGTGCGGGCTGGCAATAAACGCAATGTTTTTTTTGTGTGTTTTTTCGTGACGTCGTATGTGGTGGTGGTGTGGTGGTAAATACATATTTTTTCCGATAATAATAAAGTACACGCTTTCATTTTTAAAGACACTATGGTTCGCAACAGTTTAAATTATTATTTTAGCAAAAAACTATGGATTTAACACCCAAACACTATGATATTTAAAAATCACAGAAAAAACATTTTATTTGCATTGCGTCTGTGATCACCCGGCCACCACATCACCCGGCTTCGTTATCATTAGGCCAAGAAAGTCAAAGGCAGAAAAATAAGTTCCGAAATAAGTTAAAAAAACCATATAGGTACGGATGTGAAGGAATAACTAATATTGCTACGCTCCTCACGCATTTGAATAAATATTACTTTCGTCCCTTTTCCTTTCCTTCAACTGAAAAGTTTATGTGTAGGAAACGCAATTACGAACATGTGTTATGAATTCATAAGCAGCTAATTCGCCAAATAAAAAAACTAGACTAAAATATTTTAATCCATACATTTTTTTTATTGCCATGAATGGCGAGACGAGCATGCCGTTCGCCTGATGGTAAGCGATACGACCGCTCATGAACAGTAGCAAAACCAAACAACACCTTGAATTACAAAGCAATGCTTGGCACTCCACTGCGCTCGCCATCCTGAGACATAAGATATTAAGTCTCAATATGTCCAGTAGTTACTCTGGCTACAATGCCCTTCAACCCGAAACACAACAGTGCGTTTACACTGCTGTTTGACGGGAGAAATAGACACTGCGGTGGTACCCACCCAGATGGCCTCTCACATATAAGAGACCTACCACCAGTACATGTATAAACTTTTGCCCAGAGGGGTAGCCAAAGATGCTTCCAGGGCGCATTTTTTGCCTTGTGTATTTGTCCCCACAATGTGATATCTAGTGGACAAGCCTATAACCACATTGGGCACAAACTGACTTCAGGTTGATAATGAACAGAATAATCCAATATCCCTTTGCCCGACCCGTAAATCGAACCCTGAAATCTTTGCTTTGTAATCGTACTGTAGGAAAATTGTGCAGTATTTCAATTCAAACTGTGCTTACGACCTATGTAACCTAGATTTTTACAAGAGATTATTAGACAAAATGCTAACATAACAGAAATGCCCTGAAAGGTTAAAGCCACTTTTAGGCCAACAAAAAGCCCATAAAGACGCGGCTCAACAATTCATTTTCTATAAGGTTTAGCCCCACCTGACATTAAAAGGGCCAAACCAAATTGAATTTCGGCCTTGGCCCGCCTCGCCGAAGTAATAGATGACTTTCCATTCCGCCGGCTACTTTTCCTTTATTTAAAGTTTCAGGAATTGTTAATGCTGGATTAGTTTCGGTTAGTTTATTTAAAAAAACGCTTTTGTGATTTATGAATTTCCGATCCGAACGAAAATTGGAATAAAGTTATGACAATTTATAAAAATCCAATAATTTGTAGGTTCAAACTATTAAAATACCAAAGTAACATGTACCTAGTATAATAAATGTGAAAAAAGACCGCAATGTCTATTTCTCCCGCCAAACAGCAGTGTGAATGCACTGTTGTATTTCGGATTGAAGGACATTGTAGCCAGGGTTACTACTAGACGTATTGAGACTTGACATCTTATATCTCAGGATGGCGAGCGCAGTGGAATGACACACATTGCTTTGTAATTCAAGGTGTTGGGTTATGCTACTGTTCATGAGCGGTCGTATCGCTTACCATCAGGGGAACGGAATGCTAGTCTCACCATTCCTTGCAATTAATAAAAGACCTGATAGAAACAAAAATGTTTAAGATCTAAGATATAAGATCATAGGATAATCTAACAAAATAAAAAAGACAGTACCCATTTTAAGTGTACAATTTTTAAAGGCAGGGGTTTGAACCGAAAAAAGAAAAATACGACAAAGGAACTTTGAAATCGCATTAAATAATTACAAGCCATTAAGATTTTAATCATTCAACCTTTAACCCTTTTTCTTTGTTTCATTCTATTTGCGTTTATCTAAAAATAAACATCTTGAATAAGTAACGATAAAAACTAAACTTGGGGTGAGGTCTTGTATCTCTGTTTAGTGCAAAAAAGGATTAAATAAATAAAGATTGATATTGAGAATCTTTGTAAAGATTATTTCGTGATAGATGAAGAGGAAATACAAATATTGTGTTTAGGAAGAGCGTGAGACGGGCTCGAACTCATTTATAATTTAAACCAATTGTCAAGCAACACTTTCTCTCTTACTGAATCTTTTCCTGTGCATTTGCTATTTCATAATCTTTTATCACGTATATGGCATTTTTTTAAATAATATGTATGTTTGCATATATTTATATATCATGTATTAGTTTATATATTTCATTATTTATAAATTTGTAATATTGTTATGCACTTATATATTTTTGTCACTATACACCAATGACTACAATACCCTCTCTTTTCTTTTATCTCCATCCAAAGGTTGCCTGGTAAGAAATTGCCTAGCGCAATTAGGCTGCCCATTGTACTTAATTAAATACAGTTGTTTTTGTTTTCTTTTGGTGAGTAAATGTATGTACAATAAAGATATAAACAAGTTGGCCCCGAAACACGATCCATCGGAAACTCTCCTGAAGTTTCTGATCACCACGATACAGGACTTGTAACATAATATACAGCTTGGCATATTAAGATACATACATAAACTCACGCCTTTTCCCCAGAAGGGGTGAGCAGAGATTTTTTTTTTTTTTTTGTTTTCTGTTTATTTACAGAGTTTATTCGCTTAGCGAATATGCCACCCTTATACAAAATTAATCACTATATAACGTAATATCTAATTCTATCACTAAATTAATATTAATTACACATTTCTAGATTTTATACCATGTTTTATCATGCATAGAAGGGGCGAGATCGCGTCAGATAAAGGAGAAGCCAAAATAGAATTGCAGGCCCCAATTCCTAACAGTTTAATTTTACTTCTCATACTTTCTGTCAAAGTGCATTCCATAAGTATATGATAAACGTCTTCTGGAACTTTGCATGTTTTACAATCAGGTGTATTAGATTTACCCATTAGGAATGCAAACTTATTGAGAGGAATGTGTCCAGTTCGGAGACGCATAATGAGTACAATATCTTCTCTGGATAGAAAACAATTACTAAACCAAGAAATATTCAGGGGATGTGGTTGGATCGTTCTGTACCAAATACCCTTTTCTCGGGACCTTAAATCAAAATATTCCTTCCACATATTTATACAAGAACGTTTGATAAGAGGGAAACAATCTGTGTAGTAAGGGTTCACAAGATATATAATGCCATCATTAATTGCTTCTCTAGCTAACACATCTGCTTTTTCATTGCCTCGGATACCCACGTGAGAAGGTATCCACTGCAACTTAACAATTTTATTTTTGGTTTTGAGTTTTAGAATTGATTTTATGATACTGTAGGCTATCGGCGTACCTCGAACACTCGAGGTGCAGCGACCCAAGTGTAAAAGAGAACTCTTGGAATCGGTAAAGATTACAAACTTATCTGCATCAACAGAATCAATATATGCTAATGCTTCCGAAATCGCAATCAGTTCTGCATACATAATAGAAATTCGTGATGAAATTTTGAATTTTACGTGGATATCTAGTCTATCATCATAAAAAGCGGCGCCAATATTATCTTCCTCTAATTTAGAACCATCAGTATATATTGTGTAAAAGTTAGAATTTATATAATTATTTATTGTTAGTGAACATTCCAAGAGGTCATGAGAGCTAAAAGCTCTTTTAGGTTTATCAATTGAATCAATTCTAAACATCAGAATATTATCCAAATTAATATTTGAGACCCATGTGTTTAAAGAAAACATTTCCATCGTGGCTGAGGTATGCATTTTAATATCTTTTAAAGTATCATGGGACAAAACAAGTAGTGGTCGTTTTTTGTTGGACCAATATTGGGTGCTGTGACATAGGTTGTAAAGATGTTCCAGTACATTTATAATATATAAGTCAAGAGATTTAGCTTTTAACCAAAATTTACCGGCTAAATAACATCTGCGAATATCTAGAGGTGGAAGGCCTAATTCAGATTCCATAGTGTGAATTGGTGTTGTTTTTATAAAACCGCCAATGACCCGCATGCATTGGTTTTGAATTTTGCTCAACTTGAATAGGTGTGTCTTAGTACTATCATCAAAAAGAAAACTGCCATAATCTAATCGACTGCGTATTATTGAAATATACAGGCGTCTTAGATGTTTGGGATGAACACCCCAGCCAGGACCTGATAACACTTTAAAAATATTTATATACTTTAATACCTTATCATGTGTATTATTAATATGTTTTTTCCAATTTAAGGAGCGATCCAACCACATCCCTAAATACTTATAACTATCGACTAATTGTAAAGGAGTAGAATAAATTTGAAGTTCAAATGGAGAATTGAATATTTTCCTACATTTAGAGAATATGCACACTTTACTCTTAACTGGTGAGAGTTCAAGGCCAAGTTCACTTAGTAAATTGGTTAAAATATTCAAAGCAGATTGAAGTTTCCAACAGATATTACTGATATTATTTGATGTAGCAAAGATCACAAAATCATCAGCGTACTGCGAAATGTACACATCTTGGCTAATCCTTTTACATATATCCATGGTTACAACATTGAAAAGTAATGGAGATAACGGATCTCCTTGAGCTAATCCTGTTCCAGTTCTTCTATATATATTAATATTTTGATACTTTATAATTAAATGTCTGTCGTGTAAAAAGTTGTATATATAATTACAAATGTTTGACCCTAAACCTAATTGATCTAACTTTCTGGCTAATACATGAATGTCAACATTATTGTAGGCGTTGTTAATGTCAACGAAGCAGCAAACTGTATGAAGGCGATTAGCGAATCCAGTCTGCACTTTAGACACTAAATAAGTTAGATTTTCTAAACAAGATCTTGATTTTCTAAACCCTATAGTGTATTGTGAAAATAACATTTTTTTCTCAACATACCATTCTAAACGTTTGTTTATAATAGAATGCAGAATTTTGCAAACGCAAGATAATAATGATATAGGTCTAAGTGATGGAGTCGAACTTGCATCGTGATTTGCCTTAGGTATGGGGATAATAAGAATTTTTCGCCATTGCTGTGGAACAAAACCAGAAGTCAAGATTTGGTTATATAACCAGACCAATATATTTATTCCACTCTTGGGAAGGTTTTTTAACATGGAAAAAGAAATCCTATCATTACCCGGTGCAGTGTCTGTGTTTTTCAAACATTTAATAATTTCTTGTTCTGAAATAGATGTATCCAATAAAAAATTAGAAGAACTGAAAACAGGATAATTATTTGTAACATACATAGGCGCGAGGTTTTTTATTAAATTTTCACAATTTGCAGTGTCTATAAAAGGTTTCGGGGATCTTACTTGTTTTATCCATCTCATCTGCCTCCACATTTCACTAGAAGAAGTGACATTGTCTATTCCAGAACAAAATTTTTGCCATGAATCTCTTTTGGCTCTACGGAGAAGCCTTTGGGAATTACTGATCTCTTTCTTTAACACATTTAAATTTTCTGGTGTCGGATTGCGTCTAAATATGCCCAAAGCCCGTCTTCGTTTAGCTACAGCCTGGGATAATTCAGGATTCCAATACTGTTTAGGAACAAACTTGTTTGAAGGATTATAATCCAGTTTGATATACGGAATATATTTGTTAGCGGCATTATTTATCACGGATTCAAAATTATTATAAACTTCTTGTATGTCATCTCCTGACTTAATGAAATCATTAAATATATTCTCTAAGTATTGTCGATATAAGTCCCATTTCGCCTTTTTAAAGTTTCTCTTGTTTATAGCTATATCGAAAGGACATGATGCTGTAGTGATTTTGATCATAATATGGTCACTACCAAAAGATTCGTTTATTATACTCCATTTATATTTTATTGCAATATCAGAAGTACATATAGCTACATCTGGTGAAGATGTTTGCAGAACACTATTTACCATCTTAATTCTTGTAGGATCACCAGTGTTAAGAGTAATTAAATTATAATTCAGTAGCGAATCAAATATTTGGTTTCCCCTCATATCACTTTTGTGTGACCAGCTAGGATGATGTCCATTAAGGTCACCTAGAATTAGAGTTTTAGAATCTACTAAACTAAAAATATCATCCCAGTCTTGTTGAGAAGTTCTTGTAGAAGGAGGACAATATATGCATATGACTTTCTCCAAACTGCTACAGTTGGCAATGTTCACTTTTATAATCTCGATTCCAGTATTACGACTCTGAATGGGATATCTTTGAGTTTTAAGCGAGGTATGTGTTAAGATTGCTACTCCTCCATATCCATCCTCTCGGTCTTGACGATAAATATTATACCCAGTAATTCTTAACTCAGTACTTTTATTAAGCCAAGTTTCAGCCAAAGCAGCAATGTGTACTTTTTCTATATTTAATAGATTTTTCAAATAAAGATAACTTATTATTAATGCTTTGAGAATTCCATTGTATGATGTTTATATTAATCTGCTTTTTATTATGATCCATAATGGAGTGTTAATAAAGATTTAAGCCACGGTAACTCTGAAATGTATTTGACGATCCAAGATGATATATGGTCAGTGACTATTTTCCAAATATTTTTAATTATATCTATTATCGATGTCGATTCTTTTTTCTCACTGATTACACTTATAATTTTTTCTAGTAGTTTAATGAATTCATTACCTTTTTTATCCCTCTTTGTAAATTGTCTCGTGTTTTCATCAGGAATTTCCTCCATTTTATTCGAATCTCCTTCTGTATCTGAACAATAACATTCCCAGTCAAATTCAACATTATCGTTAATTTTAGTTTTATGTTTCTTCTTTCTTCTCTTCCTATTTCTTGTATTTGTGTTTTCTTCATTGTTCACATGTTCTGTTGGCTTTTCTTTGGATACTGATATATCTGCTATTGAATGTAATGAGGCACTCTGTGACATACCACGATCATTATTTTTATGTGGAGTAGAAAAATGTTGCGGCGCTAAGGTAGCTGTCCATTCCGGGGCTTCACTTGTAGGGGATATACGTGGAACATACATGGTAGTCGCTTTCCTATAAGTGCAGTTAAATTCAGACATTAATTGTCTGATTCTTTTTTCTTTTAGGTACACCGAACATGTTTTATTCAATGCTGTGTGATTACCCCCACAGTTGATACATTTATACGATGTAGTATCACAATTTTCATGTTTCTGCCCGCATTTAAGACATTTAATTTTTGTAGAAGGACATGTCTTCTTAGTGTGCCCAAATTTCCAGCATCTGGAACATTGGGTGACAGGAAAGGTGTAGGCGTCAACTTTCACTCGAATTCCATGGAGGTATATGTAGGGAGGTAAATGTGACCCTTTGAAACAGAGCCGTATCGTCTCACTCTCTGTCCAACCGGATCCGACATGATTTCTTCTATTTAATCGTTTTATAGAAAGCAAATCAGTCTCGCAAGTAATACTTTTTAACAAATCTTCCTCCGTGCAATCAAGCTCAACATTTTTAATAATTCCGTATGATATTCCAACCTCATAAGTTCGCTGTATATTCCAACCTTTATCTTTAAACTCTTTACATAATTCCAATTCATCGATAGTTGATTCTTTTTCCAAATCAATATGAATTTTATATGGATTAATGTATTTAATTTTCAAAATTCCTGTTATTTTATTAGATGCCAGTAATTTTGCCATTGCAAATTGTTTTGGTAGTGCTTCCTTGGATGACACACTGACCTGTATTTTATCCTCAGCTTCGCTTCTCTGACTTCGTGCTGCACGCTTTCCTGATCTAGAAACTAACGTCCATACCTCATTTTGATCTCGTTCTCTTCGTCGTTTATAGCTTGTTCTAGGAGTATCTATATCCATATTTATTGGGGTTTGTGTACCGTCCTCTTGTGTTGTAAAATCCTCCATGCTTGTATTTATTACATCGGATATTTCTCGGTTTCTTAACATTGTGTACGCAGGTAGCCGGGCGCGGCGACCCACGCACACATGTTCACTCGTAAACAAAAGATGTTATCGCAATTGAACTGATCGGTTAATGAACACAGTAAAAACACGTCTTACTCGGTCCGCTTCCGATTAGAACTGGAGCAGAGATGCAACCTGAATACACATGTTTCAATATTTCGCGTCATACGATATAATACGTGGCGAGACTATCGTCATATCGGGTGAAATTTCCTGATTCATGTTATGTAACTCATAAAAAAAAAAAAAAAAACAACAAAATCTTACTCAAACTTGGCTTTAATTTTTTTTTAAATAACACACAAATTGACATTATTTGAAATTATAAAATGGAAGCGACTTTAATTAAGTAAAACTAGTGAATTAAATTGCTTTCTAAAAGAAACTAGATTTATTTTTATAATTTATACAGAATATATTTCTTTTTTCTCCATTTAATTGAAGCTGAATAGCTGAAGAGCTAGCGGCCCGCCTGATGGTAAGCGGCTACCGCTGCTCATTGGCCTCTGCAGAGCCAGGGAGACAGCACAACAAATTCAATGCCTACTTTAAGGAGAGTACTTTTTTAAACCTCGTTTGAAGAAGGACAGGTCATAGTGCTCAGGAAACACAGGAAACAGGTGGTGGGAATGAATTCTACTGCGGTTACGGGTGGTGCGATGGTAACAAGGCGACGATGGTACAGTCTCAAACAATTCCTAGGAGCATTCCCCGTGGAACAGACGATAGATTTTAAAACAAACAGTTGTGGCAGAAAATACGGAATAAAATGTACATTTATTTCTTTGTCTGGGCAATGCGGGAAGCGGTCGAGCCTGCGCCCTGACTTCACACCCAGTTTACTTCACAAAGAAAACCTTGCTGTTTTGTAGAAATACAATTTCAAGCACTGCAAGAAATTTAATACATAATACATTACTTTTAGTAGAGAGTTAAGTGGGTTTAAATATAAGCTATTTTGTTACTTATTTTTGCTTTTATTTTGTTTGTAAACAACGAATTAAATATTTATTTCAGTAGTTTTAGGAATGGAGAAAATTAAATCCCAACTGCCAAAATAGGGTAATGTTTTTTATTAGTTTCTCAATTAGGAAAATATCTACTTACAAAATTTGTGGTATATTATTTATATCAGTCTGGATAACTCTTTTATATAATAATGTGTCAATTACATACCTAACCACTCTCAATCGTATTCTTGATTTTCGAGGAGGCCCGTGCCCTGCAGTGGGACGTATATGCAGTATAGTATATTGTCAAGTTCACTGACTAGAATTATTTATGCAAGCTCGTCATTATCAGGGGTAAACTGTACTTTTGACTTCAAAAATACATAATGAAATAAATAGATAAATACACCCAACAGTCACATAGTCCTGACCCCACACTAAGATTGTGTCTCGTGTCGTGGGTATCAGAAACTACGAGAGATTTTTCGATCTCACAAACCCAGACCCGAAGCAAATACCTATGAATCACACAAATATTTGTCTCGATGCGGGGATTGAACCCGCAATTACATCAACTAAAGAAAAGGCTTACATTTCACTTTAAATGCATTTTAAAAGTGGAAGATTAAAAGCAAATAACCATATTTTTAAACAAGTTATTTCCAAGTTGCGAACCATTCCATTGTGCAAAGGGTATTGGCCTGTTAAAAGGTCTATTCTACGTACAATACGTGTGGGAACGCGCTCTCTATTGAACCGTGGCGTGAAATTCAATGAGGGCCCGCAGAACCTTGCTTGGATATCTTGCGTTCATGGAGAAAGCTTTTCAATAGCATGAAATATTTTCTTGGATAAATGACGATATTCTGCCTTTTTCTATTGTTATAAGTTCCATAGAGTGCGTGGTGGTCTGTTGATCAAAGGACTAGTCCCGGCTGCCAACATGTTCACGATGGTCGCAGGTTTGAACCCCAGGGCACACCTCCTACTTTTCGGAGTCATGTGTGTATCGATACATAATATAGCTGTAAAGAAAAACATCTAGAGGAGACCTGCATGCCATAGCAATTTGTAAAAAGATATGGTATGTAAAGTCCGCCCACCTGCACTAGGCCAGGCTGGTGGACTATATGGCCTAATCACTTTCAATCGTACTCTCGATTGTAGAGGAGGCCCGTGCCCTGCAGTGGGACGTACAGATTGATTTTATCTTTTCGCCTACTTTTACTTACCATGACTACAATTATGTGGGTCCATCTATAATTTTTTTTTGTGTACTGCTGGCAGGTCATGTTATCACTAAATTTAATCAGCTATTAAAAGGGATTAAACTCTAGAAAAACATGTTTAACTATTTGAAGTTTCACATGAAACATTACCCGTCATACCAATCGAATTTATAACCTCAATATTCAATACACATGCTACCAGTACAAAAACGAACTTCATTCATTCTGTGTTTAAATGTAAAAGTTCCGAACATAGTTGCCAATTCAAATATTCCGAGGATTTATAATTAAATTCCGTAAACAAAGCGTACTGAAGTACGGTTAGCATAAATAGACATACTTGCTCCGGAATACTAATCCCGGCACAAAAGTGGATAAGTTGGGATAACATCCGAACAGGGCTGTATATCGCTTAACGTTTATTGAAGTTACTGGGGGTAGGGATAGCAAAAAAAGTTAAGATTTTTTTTTTATTGCAAAAATTTTATGGCTTTTTGTACCAGAGAGATAGAAAGTTTAACAGACAGGAATTTTTGCAGTCGTAGCCCTCAATATCATCAGTCCAGTTTCCTATTACCAAGACTATCGATAGTTAGAACCGAGCTACGTAGGTTGAATCGCAATCTCTAAAGGGGCTATTGTCCACTTAAATTTTCCTTAATGTCTTTTACGACCTGTTTTGCCGACGCTACACTTATAAGTCCACGCGTGTAAGCACGGTGGCCCGAGGCCAAGCTAATGAAGCCTGCAGTTGTGCCTCAAATAAATTCTACTTTGATTAAGCCACGCTTCGCAATTAAATAAGCTATTGTAATTGCTGAATTGTAGTAGCTTAAGTTTAAGTTTCTTAATACCTTTTTTATAGTTTATAATCGTGCCACCCAAAATGAAGCCAGGTGTTAGTTCTAGCACAGAATACTAATTTTTAGTGACCACAATCACAATGCAAGTAAAATTGTTGTGATGTTTTTAATATCATCGTGTTTAGATGGAAAATCCATAGTATTTTTTTTAAATAAATCCTTACGTACCGTAGCGTATTTCAAAATAAAAGGGTGTACATTATCAAGTTTAGGAGAAGTATGTATTACCACCCAAATATGACGAGAGAGACGAAAAATACAAAAACATTCTTCGCTCTTTTTTGCAACATTTTAAGTTGTATTGTGTCTGTAGGCACTAATATTGCCGCCACGGTTTGTTTCCAGTCGCAGTCTTGATATATAATTCAGCGAAGAGGGTGAGAACGTAAGTATTAGGAACGGCATCTTTGCGTTTACCTTCTACAGATACTTTACAAGATGATTATGATTATTTCTCATCGTTAAACTTGAACAAAGAGCCTACTTTACACTTTCAACCGCACTCTCGAGAGTTGAAAGTGGTTTGGCCATATAGTCCACCACGCTGGCCTAGTGCGGGTTGGCAGACTTTACATACCATAGAAATTCTTACAAATAGCTATGGTATACAGGTTTCCTCACAATGTGTCCTTCACCGTTACAGTGCGTAGCGATTGACTATCAAGACCTTATTTAATTGAAATTGAACTATTTTTTACGGATTTTATCGCGTATTTGTTTTAATTTTTACATTTTATACATGCTGACGTTTCGATTACTTTTCAGCTTTCGTAGTCTCAGGGCGGACTCCGTAAACAAATCCGCAAAATAACTGTTTTATTTCAATGTGTAACATTCGCATAAGCCTAAAAAAGAATTATGACCTTATTTACATTTAATTTAATTTTCCTCCAAATTTAACATAACAATTCACCTTCAAATAAACTAGCCTAATAGTAACTAAATTAAACAAACGAAAAAAAGTTTAATCTAGACTTATCCGCAAAACCTAGCCCGTAGGCTGTGTTCCTAAGTGCCTAGGCTATGTAATACCCGAAAACTACCCTCAAGACCTTAGTTTCGCGTAATGAACTCAGACTAACATTACTTGGAATAGTTTTTACTTTAACATGTTGTGTAGTTTCATTAGTAAATTACATCTGCTTTGTATTTTGAACCAGTTTTATATAGCAATTTGAATATTTAATTTCTTAGAAACCTTAATTCTGCTCCTTTATTTTGTTTCCACTATGCTTTGGAACTTGGACCATCATAATATTTTGTCTTTACAAGTGTTCAAAATATTTGGTTTGTCATTTTACGACCCTCAGCCATAGATATTTTTCGACAAAAGTTCAAATTATTACAGCTTATTTGAAATAGCTTTTTCTTTTAATGAATAAGAATCGATTAAAGAAGGCTCTAGGCCGATGAGGGTACCAAAATTGCTCTAGAACGATATCCTAATGATATCTTGAGAGTATGGTGGTACTGATAAGTTTCTTAAAGTCTCTACCTGATTTAGTTTTCAAATAAATTGAAAAAAAATATTGAAATACTTTTTCTCTGAAACAGCTGTATCGATTTAAGTGAAATTTGAACATCAGATAAGTATAAATTTAAAAGGATATGCACTGGTCTAGAATCGTATTATTTTTACACAAAAGCAACTGTCAGACAACTCGATTACTCCAGATGGTACGAGACATTGAAATCGGGTTATCTGTTGTATAAATCCGCTAAACCAATTACAACGGGTGGCTTAAAAGATTTACAAGGCATTGTCATGCATCTGCGTAGAAAGGGTAGCGGGGGAACCGTTCGGTATGTCAAGTTTTTCCTATTGTTGTCCTTGTTGGACATATTTTTATATCCCATCATACGTATGTGTAGACAATAGACAGCCTCCGTGGCGCAGTAGGTTAGACGCCGGCTGTGAAACGAGAGGCCGTGGGTTCGATCCCCGCACCGAAATAAATATTTGTGTGAACCACAGGTATTTGTTTCGGGTCTGGGTGTTTGTGAGACCGATAAGTTTTTCGTAGTTCCTGATACCCACGACACAAGACTCGATCTTAGTGTGGGGTCAGGACTATGTACGTGACTGTTGGGTGTATTTATTTATTAATTTAACGACGTCAGTAAAGAATATCCTAATATTGACTTTAATAATATCAACTCTTACAAACGACAAGTTCAGTA
The DNA here is from genome assembly GCA_030180105.1 of Hyles lineata. NCBI lineage: Eukaryota > Metazoa > Arthropoda > Insecta > Lepidoptera > Sphingidae > Hyles > Hyles lineata. Next base: position 688,630 of record JARJEE010000044.1, read on the forward strand.
TATCCTCAAAGATTCATATCTCACAAACCACACATAATGCAATATTTAAAGTTACTTGTTACTTTATTTATGTAATACCTTATTTAACTTTGTAGTGTATAACTTTACTTGTAAATAACTTTTTGGAACACATGTTTAGGGATATAATTATTGTTCAGTAATGTGTATTATATTACTTTGATGCTTACATGATTCTATCCTGTTTTGTAGTGATATTATTTTGTAAATAAATAATCTACTCTGAAGCGTCGACCTCTGAAGACTGCCTCGGTGGCGTAGTTGTACTACGGTGCGCTTGCAAAGCTGAGGTCTCGGGTTCGAATCCCGGGTTGGGCAAAGTGATATTGGATTTTTCTATTCATTATCAGCCCAGAGTCAGGAATTTGTGCCCGATATGGCGATAGGCTCGCCACCTATCACATCGTGGGACGGAACATACAGGCGAAATGTGGGTGCCCTGGTGCCTCTGCCTACCCCTTCTGGGAAAACGCGTGAGTTTATGTATGTATGTATGTATCTACTCTGAAGTATTTTTAGATGAACAGCAGACTATTGTAGTCGTTACCGGTAATATATTTTAAGAATTAAGTTGTATTTTTAGTTTGAAAAATCAAAGTACTTTAAAATGAAGGCGTATTTTAATTTGAAGATTTGTGTTCAAATATCAAGACTCGGTTAACTAAAAAACACTAATAAATAAAGCAAAATTAGAATCTTTACCAATCCTACAGTATCTATCAACTAATAATTAGAAACCTGACTTCAAATTCAACGAAATAAGTTTGAGCAAAACAAGACAAGGTCAAAATTAAATATTTTGTTTTTATTGTTTTACAGTTAAGATACAAAAAAGAAATTTAACTTTATACATAAAACTGAAAACAAAAAATATGTCCAATGTTTAATTGCAATTAGAACAGAAAATTCATTACCTACATTTTAAGTGGCAAATGGCACGGTGCCAGCATGCAAGAAAGGGCAATAAATCGGTTTTACTCAACTCCATGTATCTCGAGAATGCAATTGTAAATTAATTTTTAATTAGGTGTGGCTGAAGTTGATATAATTAACTAACGAAATATATTGATTTCGTTTTAGTAACATGACGTTATCAATAGGCCCAGTAATGAAGGAAATTCGACATCTTAATATTATTAATCTGAAAATGAATTTGTTGATTCTCCTTCAACAGTGTTACAGTAGCTTGTAACATGAGGCAAATATATAATATTTTAAATTGAAGAGAAGATTTTGCTTGCTTGGCAATGCTTGGCATTACACTGTGCTCGCCATCCTAAGACATGAGACGTTAAATCTCAATATGTCCAGGTACTCTGGCTACAATGTCCTTCAAACCAGAACACAACAGTGTATTTACACTGCTGTTTGGCGAGAGATGAGAGACCTACCACCAGTTGAAATGGAGTAAAGTATCCTATTATAATTTATAAACACCATATATATTCAAAGAAGCACGGCTAAATTAAACAGAACGATTCAACACGCACATAACACCAGTAGTATAGGCTTCGCAATTTGTCAGCGTACAAACACAAGACAGTGAAAATCGTCTGTAAATTGGATGGGAATCAACGAAGTGCGAAGCGATTTCAAAGTCGACATGCCAAATTAGATTCTAGTGATGGGGTGCCTTGCTTTTGGGTTTACGATTTTAAAAAGGTTCTTTTACGAGGTACTAAGAAAGAGTCAAAAATAATTTAAAAATAAAATAAAAGCAGAAATAAACTAACCTAACTGATACCTATATAATGATTATTTCGTAACGCACCGGTATTATTAGATTGAGTATGCGTATTTATGTTTTAATTATTTCTTATCTTCAGCATATAATCTTCAAATCATTATTTTACACATTTCGTAACCAAGCTCGGAATTGCATAAATTTCCTAGTAATTGTGTATACAAGAAAAGCAACATTTATGCAGATCTATGACAGATCCTATGCAGCTGTGTACGGTGGCAACCCAGGCAGGTGACAATATTACCACCAACTTTCAGGTCTCCGACAATCTCTCTGACCGAACGAAACACGACCGCAAACTTTTATCACTTTTATCGTTAATTCTCTATAAGGCCATGGTGCTACCCGAATATAGCCTATTATTTTACTCTTTAACTTTAACAATCTACAGAAGCGCTCTACCACATATTAAAGAGATTGAAATACACAATTATGTTAGGACGCCAACTAGTTCGACAGCCTCCGTGGCGCAGTTGGTTAGACGCCGGCTGTGAAACGAAAGTCTGCGGGCTCGATCACCGCACAAGACAAATATTTGCCTCGGGTCTGGGTGTTTGTGAGACCGAAAAGTCTCACGAAGTTCCTGATACCCACGACACAAGATCTTAGTGTGGGGTCAGAACTATGCATGTGACTGTTGGGTGTATTTATTTATTTATAGCTTTGAAGCTGAATGATTAATGAACTGTGGTTCGTATTAATGGTATGTTTGTCTATCCCATTAAGGCTGGTGGTTACTGATAAAATCCCACAATGTAAGGCTTTTTTACCATGCTTACGGCATAAAAAGGAAATTTCCTCTATTAAAATATTTTACACTCATAAATAATTCTAGTTTCGTGATTATAAATATGTTAATATTTTGCTAGAATGCGACGTTAACCTTAAAGGGCTGTTAGTAGGTGACATGCAACGTTTGAGCTCTTTCTAATTATGTTTATGTTAAAAATTACAACATTTAATATTTTTAGACATGGAACGTTAATGAAAATGAAATACAACGTAAAACGAATTACCTATTTCAAATAGTTTTAATAACTTACGAAATGTTTAGGAAACCTTATTTTCGGGTCTGGGTGTTTAAGAGATCGAAAAGTCTCTCGTAGTTCCTGATACCCACGACACAAGACTCGATCTTAGTGTGGGGTCAGGACTATGTATGTGACTGTTGGGTGTATTCATTTATTTATACATGCATGCTCTACACCTGACTGTGAGTACGAACAAACTGCACATCATATACTTTGGGAGTGTAATCGCTGGTCCGATGAACGCGAAATAATGTTAAACAATATGCAAATAACTTCTGGTGTTGCATACTATACGGACCTCGTGGAATCTAGGAGGAACTTCCGTGCTTTCCGGCGCTTTTGCCATACCTATTATTGGACCCAAATTTAGCAGCTCAAACTATAGAACCCATGTAATTTGTTCATCCCGTGGTGCTTAATACATCTGGCTTCTCCAGTTGTATATCTTTATATAAGAGGATACATACCTCTCGACTCAATATTTTTTGTCACCCGCTTTGCTGCGGAGGGAAGTGGACAACTATTTGTTTCCAACTCCTCCTTTTGTTTTTCTTTCTGATTAATTTCGATGCGGGTTAAAGACAAGCTAGTGTCCCTGAGAGACTCGCCGAGCTCCGGAGCTCGTTGTCAAATTTTTGTGTGCCACTGTTGATCCTGGCTAACAGGAGTTGCAGTGGCGGGTGTGAGGGCGGGAAAGTCTCTTACATGCATAACCCGCACTAGGCCAGCGTGGTGGACTATATGGCCTAACCATTCTCAATCGTACTGTCGATTGTAGAGGAGGCCCGTGCCCTGCAGTGGGACGTATATGGGCTGATACATACATACATGCATAAACTGCTACAATCTATACACACTTCTCTATTCGGTTACTAGAGTCCTAGAGTCATGCTGTTGTCAGTCATGATTCAGCATGAATGGGCAGGCTCGTCAGGGGCGGTACCACCATCTCACAAGACACCGACGTAAAGCGTCAGCGTTGCTGTCGCGTTTCATTCTGTGAGTGAGATTGCTGGATGCCCAATACCTCTTCCCATCCTTTTTTCCTTACCACTCCCCTCCCGATTTGAAGGTCCGGCAACACATCCATGATCCAAGCCTTATGGATTTTCATGAGCGGCAATGATCACTCACCATCAGGTGACATGTTTGCTCATTTGTCAGACCTATGCTAAAAAGCTTTTTATATTTTAGTGTTAATTTTCGGTCAAGCAATAAAAAATATTTTACCGTTTTAAATTAGGCTTCGTTCTCACCACTACGATTTCTGTTATATAACTTTATGGTATACCCTCGTCAAGTCCCTTTTAACGTAATCTGTCTTCGCATCCGATTGATAGACATGGATGTCTATTGTTCGATAAAATGTCACTTGTGGCATTTTCTACTAAGGGATAATGGTAGTTAAAGTTGTATTAGCGGAATGGTTTTTAATCTTTTATAGCTACATCCTTTTTGTATTCTAGACTGATTATTTTATTGAATTGATTGAATTTGGTGGTAATTTGAGTCGAATGTGTATCATGACTTGAATTTGATGTGAAAGAAATTAATTTCGAATTTTTTATTTTGAAAGCAGGTAAGGTACGAAGGTAAAAAGTTTCTTATAAAAATCGTATCAAGCAAACAGCGGTAAAATCATCAATGATGTTTTATCGGAAGCATAAACATTGTTCTATAGCAAACATTTACATTACAAGCCAAACCAAACACCATGAATTACAAAGCAATGCTTGGTATTCCACTGCGCTCGCAACCTATCCTATATTTAATAAACGCATTATTGCACGTTGCCAAGTGAATCGAGGTGGCGATCTATTTCTATGCGAGGGAATCCCACAGAGCGTGAATGTTCGCACGAGGCAACCAACCCTATAAATAACAGAGGCAGATGTGGAGAAAATATATCTGTGACTAGCGGTCGGGCGCGGCTCCGCCCGGGTGCATACACGTTTCAAAATGGCTTACTATCAGTTTGGAATATCGACCAATCGGACCACGAAAAACGATCAAAATTTCCTCGTATTTGCTAGAAATATCACTACTGCTTTCCTCCTATAGGTCATAGCGTGATAATATATATAACCTATAGCCTTCCTCGATAAATGGACTACCCAACACTGAAAGAATCATTCAAATCGGACCAGAAGTTCCAGAGATTAGCGCGTTCAAACAAACAAACTCTGCAGCTTTATAATATTAGTATAGATTATATAGGGTGCCCAAACAAATGGCGCACCTGTTAATATGCATTTTAGTAAATCACGTTTGCGTCTAGATTAGGTTAAATTTTCGTACGTTAAAGTTCTGAGAGTTCAGCTTTTAGTATATGAAAATTCAACCTTAATATTTGTTAAAAATATTTTGTTGCTGTTTTTTTTCATGTTAAGATCTTGTTTTATTCGAAAAAGTGGTGATAATATTTAAAACTTTAAATGGTCATAACTCCAAAACAGATAAATATTTTTCAAATATTTTTCTATTATCATATTAATATTATGCCCCTGTATGCATCTTGAACAATCATTGGTTTGTAATTCAAGGTGTTGTTTCGTCTTGCTACTGTTCATGAGCAGTCCTATCGCTTACAATCAGGCGAAGAGCAAGCACGTCTCGCTATTCACAGCAATAAAAAAAAAAAAAACACAATACTGTTATAAAAGCATTTTAAAATACGAAAATACGTTTACGGTTCTCCAGAGCTAGATACAATTTAGTGTTCCCTGTGGACGCATGAAACGTTCACGAACTCCGCGCCAATTCAACGGAATAAACGACATGCTAATTTAAAAAATAACACCAGTTTTGCAGTGTTGGAATAGTTGATTTGCTGTTGTATTAAAACAAGATTAATGTTGATTGTTGTCTAGTAGTTATTATTGTATATTTATATGGGCTTCTTGCATACTAATAAACAATAATAACATAGGATTAGTTTACATTTTATAGTTGCAGATTTATTCATAATATTATCAAAGAATTTGTTAAAATTTTAATAAATATATAAACAAACAACTTTTGAAATATTAAGTAATAAATACACTTTACTTTCTTTTTGTAATGCTGCATGAAAAAATACGCTTTTTCAGACCAGAGCTAGAGTGATGGACTTTAGTTACTGTAACTTTGATTTGATGTAGATTGGTAAAGATATAATTTTTTTCTTAGAATTCTCTTCATTACGTAGGTTTACTTACAATGTTCCTCTTTGTAGCATACAAACAGTGACTAGATCAGATATAATTTCAGTATTACTAACTAACATGAGAGGCAAATCGAGGGATCTTCTGTCTATTGCGGAATGCTACGGAGTCCGAATTCAGTTTTAAGTAAATCCATATATCTATATCACCCCACATACGTCCCACTGAAGGACTTGGGCCTCTTCTACAACCGAAAGTACGATTGAGAGTGGTTGGGCCTAGTACGGGTTGGCGGACTTTATATAACATAGAAATACTTACAAGTCGCTATGGTATGCAGGTTTTCTTTCACCGCTATAATGCGTGGTGATTGAGTATCAATGCACTTAGGTGTGACTCAGAAAAGTCAGAAGAATGCCTGAGATTTGAACCCGCAACCACCGCGAACATTTTGGTAGCCGCTTCTAGTCCGTTTACCAATAGGCCACCCAAGATATAAGCACAAGATAATTTTAAAAAGCGGAATTCTCTATGCCCGTTAGAAACAGAAGTAATTTCATTGAACAAATATTTCTAGTGGTAAAAACACATTAAAACATACTTTATTTTCAAAGAAGGAAAGAACAGATAGTTAAGTAAAGTAAATAACGTTTAAAAAGAGTAAATACATGAAGTGTATGAGTTTGTTTTTCTTTTGCAGAAACGTGTAGTTGTCGTGGACAGCAAAAAACAAATTCAGCGCTTTTTCCCGCTGTCGTTTCCGTTTCTGTCATCGCTGCACTATTTATCTTGGGTTTTAAGTCCTGAGGGAATGAAGATAATGGTTTGTGTATTGTTATGTTTTTTGAAGCACCTTGTGATTTTGTCAGGGTTCGAAAATATCCGATGTTTATTTTAAATATCTAAATAACGGGTATTTATGATATTACCCACACATCAAGTTTGATGTTCGCATGTTATGAGCAAGGAATTCTAATACGTGTATTTACTACTCTAAAAGGGATGGAATGGGATAGAAAATAGGGATTTTTTTTTAATAATCTCTTTGTATAATTTAAATCACAAAACAAATAAGAACTGTACAAAAATGAATGGAATTACCTACGAAGAATATTCAACGAACACAATGACATTTTAATAGTGTTGCCATTATTATTCTTCATTATTCCCAATTGTCACCGCATAGTACTCTTTTTGCCAAGTTATACAGTCATAAAACTAGCTTCAGGTGTTCCTATTCACCCCAACACCATCATAAGAAGCCCTGTAGCGGTTTCAGCGCTTTCTCCGCTTCATTTTTTCCCGCTGTCATTACGGGAGATATTTATCTTAGTTTTGTTTCGAAGTAGCGTCGGCTAATGGCGCTGGTGCAGAATGGGACTGGTATCTGGGTCACTGGTATTTACATCAGATGTATAGTTTGTAAAGTTGGCCGGAGAATATTTATTATTGACTTGTATCTAGTATTGATTATGGATTAATCTGTTATTTAGAAAAAAAAAATATTTTTAATGATTATGACTCAGCCTATTAAGGAAAAGTCATGAGAATAATGAATATTTTTGACATCAATTAAAATAGTTTATTTATTCTGAATCACAGAAAAATACACGATGGTAATAAAATTGGGGGTTTTAAAGTAAGATCAACATAGCTTTTATTTACTTTTTATTGAATATTGAACAACTATTAAAATTGTAAAATATCCGGCCTGTTGATAGTAATATAGAATTTTATTTACCAAATTCAATATTACCAAAATTATATATTACTATCAAAATCTGGTAACCAATTTTACCGCTACAAAGATTACCAAGCCACTCCTGTGAAACGCAATTCTCCACTTACAACTTCTGAAATTCGGACAATTCCATTTCACCCAAAACTTCGGTAACTATCGTGACACGCCAAAATAAATCCAAAATACAATAGTTTAGAAATTATGCCGGCCCACTAAACCAAAGAGGCTTCACCGACGAGGAAGTTGAAATGTTGCCAGGGAAAAGAAATATTTGACAATACATTTTACTTTATTTGTGTGGCGACACTGTGTCTGGAGGGAAGGTCGACCGAAGCCCGCCATTTTTCATTCAAGTTCGTATTTGGAACACGAATTAGAAATACGAAAATATTGAATGAGGTTAATGCTTTTTCACGAATTTTGCGTAAAGGTAATACGATATATGAAGCCTTATCAGTCAGTGACATATTATATAACATTTTATTATTTGGAAAAATTTTGTATTGTAGAAATAATTTCGACAGCCTCCGCGGCGCAGTCGGTTAGATGCCGCTTGTCAAACGAGAGGCCGCGGATTCGATTCCCCCACCGAGGTAAATGTTTGTGCGGCCCTCAAATATTTGTTTCGGGTCTGGGTGTTAGTGAGAACGAAAAGTGTCTCGTAGTTCCTGACACCCACGACAAAAAAAATTAAGTTATTATATCCTTTAAAACAAAACGAACTTCGAATGTTTGGACGCTGTACGTAAAACTTCACTAATGTGCCTAGATACTCCACAAAATGTTGGAATCCTCTATCGTATATGGTAACCACTACATACATACATACATAAACTCACGCCTTTTTCCCAAAAGGGGTAGGCAGAGGTGCCAGGACACCCACATTTCGCCTTGTATGTTCCGTCCCACAATGTGATAGGTGGCGAGCCTATCGGCATATCGGGCACAAATTCCTGACTCTGGGCTGATACTGAATAGAAAAACCCAATATCACTTTGCCCAACCCGGGATTCGAACCCGAGACCTCAGCTTTGTGACCGTACCGTAGTACAACTACGCCACCGAGGCAGTGACCACTAAGTTCGGAGAAATAATACGTATAATAGAGAATAGCATTGATTTTTACATTCGAAGTTTCATTAAGTAACCCCTGCAGTGGGACGTATATGGGCTGACACAGAACGTTTACAAGAACAATTTCATGGATATATCTTGTCATTTTGATCATCATTTTGAAGTTGGTTTTATTTACTAAAATATAATTCATTCATAAACGAAAGTCCCCGTCATCAAAAATAACATTTTTATCCTCCCGCCGTTCACTAATATTTTATGAACACTGCAAAGAGAGGAACAAAGCCTGTGAAATACGCCCCGTCAGAATCCATCACGACGCTAAACCTTTTTAGACAAGGATACATACGGACACAAGGAACTTTTTATATTACAAAGTGATAGAATTATTAAGTTGTATTACTTCATTCAGTAACTTCTTAACTTAAACTTTAAACTATACTTACAACTTAAACTTTAATTTTCGTAAATTCTTCACTTCATTCGCAACTGTATGAAATTTTGAAAAGAATATGTATTGTATATTTTCATTCTTCTCACTTTTTTTCATAACACATATCCTAAACATATCTTAATAATGGTAAATAAATAAGTTATAAATAAATACACCCAAAAGTCACATACATAGTCCTGATCCCACATTATGATCAATTCAGTCTTATGCCGAGAGTATGAGAAACTAAGAGATAATTTTCGGCCTCACAAACGTCTAAACCTGAGACAAATACTTGTGGGACTCACAAACATTTATCCCGGTGCAGGGATCGAATCCGCAGCCTATCGTTTCGCAGCCGGTGTCTACCCAACTGCGCCACGGAGGCTGTCTGAGCAAGTAAAAAAATAGTATTTGGATTGCCCATCGATGTAAACGAAAAACGGTTTCGAAAGGACTTTTCCAGAATAAATAACCTATTTTTAAAAAAATGTTTATTTTATTTTAACCATAAAAGTCAAAAGATAATGGCATGCGATTTTCGCCGCGACAAACACTCCGTGTGAATGGGGCTTAAGTGTTTTGCCCGTGTGTCATATACGAATTTTGTTTCCAAGTGATATTAAGTATTAGTTAAAGCATCGCCGGTCACAAGGAAAATAATCAAAATCGAATACCATTAATCATCATCATCATCATTTCAGCCACAGGGAGTCCACTGCTGAACATAGGCCTCCTCCTAGGATCTCCACATCGACCTGTTGGAAACGGCCTGCATCCAGCGACTTCCTGCAACTTTAGCCAGGTCGTCCATGGGTTCTACGCGCCATGTGTCCGGCCAACTGCCACTTCAATTTGCTAATCCTATGGGCTATGTCGGTAACCTTTGTTCTCCTACGGATCTACCATACAATACCATTACGTAGCTACTAACGTAATGCGATAATAGCATTAGATTCTCGCCGAAACTCTCTCATATCGAGAATATTCTTTTCCTTAACCTCCAGAGCCTTTCCTTCTTTATGGCGGAAAGCACTGGTTATTCCTCTTCCTAAAATTCCGAACCCTACTCTTGCCTCGCACTTCCGGCCTATCTCTATTCTCCCTTTCCTCTCAAAAGTGCTTGAGGCCTGTGCACATAGGCAGATGTCCAGGTTTGTGCACAAGAATCAACTTCTTAGCCCATTTCAGTCTGGCTTCAGGCCCGGACACAGCACTATATCCGCCCTTCTAAAAGTGACTGACGATATTAGGGCAGGTATGGAGGATACCAAAATAACCATACTGGTTTTGGTTGATTTCTCGAACGCTTTTAATACCGTCAGTCACGATATCCTGTTATCTATCCTCTCCTATCTTAATGTCTCGTCGGAGGCACTGGAATGGTTTTCAAGTTATCTTCGAGGGCGTCAACAATCAGTAAAACTTGGTGAATCATCGTCAATTTGGTGTGACCTGATTTCTGGCGTCCCTCAAGGCGGTATACTTTCTCCACTTTTGTTTTCAATTTTTATCAATCTCTTAACCCAGGATCTTCAATGTGCGTATCATCTTTATGCCGATGACTTGCAACTATATGCTCAGGCGAATATTGATAGTATCTATTCGGTTATAGACAAGGTTAATAGGGATTTGACACATATTCAACGCTGGTCTGAGCGGTTTGGGCTATCAGTCAACCCGTCTAAATGTCAGGCGATTATCGTGGGAAGCCAGCGGTTGTTAACCAGGATAGACATAACGAGTCTTCCACCACTTTTCTACAACGGATCAGTAATACCTTTGTCTCCTGATGTTAAAGATCTTGGATTGCACATTGACTCAAATATGAACTGGCGAACTCAAGTCACCTATGTTTGCCGTCGAGTGACCGATACCCTTCGTGTTCTTTATCGCCTGAAGAATTTTCTTCCTCTTAAAACTAAGGCAATGCTTGTGCAAGCCTTAATCCTCCCAGTAATCGACTATGGTGATGTGTGCTACTTTGACCTGAATGCAGATCTTCTCAACAAATTAGATCGACTTCTGAATAACTGCATTCGTTTCGTATTTAATCTTCGTAAGTATGATCATGTGTCGACTTGCCGTTCCCAGTTAAAGTGGTTGCCCATTCGCCAACGCCGTAACCTGCGTGCACTTACTCTTCTGCATTCTTTTCTTGTCTCACCTTCTCCACCTTCTTACTTAATTCCCTGCTTTCAATACCTTGGTAGCAACCACGATAGAAATCTTCGTTCATTTAATAATTTACTTCTTAAGTGTCCCTCCCACAGCTCTGATTTTCTTCATTCCTCTTTCCATATCCAATCCATACTTCTTTGGAACGCGCTCCCTACGGAAATTAGGACGTGCAGGAATCGTCTTGCATTTAAAGTAAAGGTTCGAGAACTGTTTCTAAAACAAATGGCAGAACAGTCAAATTAAGTTCTCGTTTCATTTATGACATGTATATTTTATAGCTATATATTGTATTCATCTATATATGTTATGTATGTATGTGTATATATATATATATATATATATATGTGTGTGTTTGTGTATATGTATGTATATATGTATATGTATGTGTATATTTTGGAATATAATTGTGTATATATTTTTTTTTTTCTGTATCTTCGAAACACCCTTTTAATCTCATCTCTGCATCTCCTAAAGGTTGACTGGTAGAAAATGCCGACGGCATTAAGTCCGCCTGTACATATTGTATAAAGTTTAAATAAATAAATAAATAAATATTCGAATTATTACGAATCTCCTACCACAGTCAAGAACTGTTCGTGTGTAGTAAACTTTTTTATTTTTTATCTTAGTTCGAAAATGTAGTATTATTTATCTTAGCCGTAAAATACCAACTCATATGTGAGTTCATGAAAGCAATATATATGTATATGTAACAGAAATGAGAGGTAAAAAGCTAAGATATTTTTGGCTGTGTAGTTTACTGGTTATGAAAATATGATCACATATAAAATATTTCATCAAGACTTTTTTCGTCTTCTTTGGAATTATAAGTTTGTAAAAATGTGAATTCTTGAATAGGTAGAAACGAAATAATATCAAGATCACAGGGTTACTTAAGTTTAATGATTATAATTTACATAAAAAATACTTATTCTTTCGACTGGATGGAATAAATTAATTCAAGTCAACTCTCGAAAAAAGTAATCATAGTTATTCCTGATGTTTAACTAAAATTCACACGTAGATGCAAAATTCTCCCCCCATACATACAGGGTGTATCAAGACTGCTACCAAAAACGAAGCCGGGGGGTAGTTTAAGCGGCTTCAGATATATTGCAACAGAAAATGTTGGAAAAAAAGCGAAATTTTTTTTTCGTATTTTTTTTATATGGTCGTACTTGGGTGGTATATACATTTTTTCGTAAATAATAGTGTATACCCTTTTATTTATAGAGACACTAAGGTACAAAATTGTTTAAATTATAATTTTAGCAAAAACTATGGATTTACCACCCAAAATTGACAATTTTAAAAAATTGATAAAAAAAATTGTCGCGTTTCTTAGCAAAATTTTTAGTTGCATTATGTTTGTAGTCACTAAAACTACCACCCGGCTTCGTTTTAGGTAGCAGTTTTGATATACCCGGTATACTTACATCAACAATAATACTGATCGTGTACGATCTTTTGACGTCCGAAAGAGTTGTTGTCAATAGCAACAGTTTTTTTCTTTTCACATTCGATAATATTGGACTTATTAATACTAATAGAAGACGAGTATAAATGCTTGTTGTATAAATCAGGACAACATATCTCAAACAAAGTGTTCAATAGATATTTTGTTTTTATTGCAAATGAAAGAAAGAAAAACTATTTATTGATACACAGACGCAACGTACATAAAACACACAGTATTATAAAACTTAATAATAAAAAATGTTTGATCGCGTCTGTGACTGGTAGGTGGCCACTCAGCTTTATGTTATGAAATGATTGGCGAGACTTGCGTTATATGTAATGTTAAGTCTCTATATATCCAGTAGTTACACTAGCTACTACACCCTTCAATCCAAAACAGAACAGTGCATTTACGCTGCTGTTTGGCGGGAGAAATAGTCATTGCGGTGGTACCTACCCAGGCGACCTCTCACATATGAGAGACAACCAGTAAATATATCAAACAAGCCCGTCAATTTCACCCGTGTCCAACCTCAAAATTCCGATACCTAACCCGCCTTTGTCTGACAAGGGTCTTGAGTACAAAGACTAAAAGTTTAAAGATGTACCAACCATGATTTAGTAACAAGTTTTGGAGTCGGAACAGTAGACGCTGGGGATTCAGGTTACTGTGAACTTAGAATAGACGTATTAGCTCCGAGCGATATTGTATTATGCATTGAATTCATGGTATGTATGTATAGTTTGACTGCCTTTAGTGCAGTGGTTTGGAATTTGACGCTAATGAATTTAAAAGCTGTTTAAGTATATAGTTGTATCACGTTTTGTATAGTAATTTGGCCGGAGGTCGAGCGAAAATGAAGAGATCTTTCGAATGACATATCGCTCGTCGTTATCGGTCAACAGGCTATGTGTCGACATACATATTTGTAACCTTGCGCTACCTTTACGCTGCGATATTTTTTTCCACGCACAGATTTGACACTTGCCGCCTTAGAAGAAGTTTTAGCATTTCAGAAGACCTTTCCAATGACGTATCGCTTGTTGTTATTGCTCACTATGCCGAGGCCCTATTGCCTGATTTTCGTGCAGTCTTTAAGTAGCTGTATTTCTTAAAATACAGCGATTTGGGTTTTGTTGCCATAGAAGAAGTTGTAGCATCTGAAAAGACCTTTCCATTAATATATCGCTTGTCGGTATTGGTCAATAGGCTGGAGTCCATACATGTTTGCCCCTTCTCCTTTGCATCTATTATTTTAATTTATACTTACATAAACTCATGCCTTTTTCTCAGAAAGGGTAGGTAGAGGTGCTACAAAGACACTCACATGTCGCCTTGTGTGCTTCGTCCCACAATGTGATAAGGGGCGAATCTGTCGCCATATCGAACACAAATTCCAGACTCCGACCTGATCATTTCAATTTGTCACTGTAGTTTATCAAGGTTCCTGATCAAATACCATTGAGTAAGCTGTCTATCATTATATCTTTGCCATAAAAAATAATGCAACGTAAAAGTCTCAATACTCAATATCTTTGTTGCACACCACATGTTATAAACATGTTAACATTTTATATAAGGTACAATGTGGACCCTGTTGCCTGGGGCACCTAGAATTGGGAAAATACTCCAATCTTTGCCACATTGTGGGTAAAAGAGTTAATTTAATTATTTTAAGTCTTTCCTGACGATTAAAATATAAAATATTGGTATCTAAGAAAACAGTGGAGTTAGGAAAATTTCGAAAACAATGACATTCAAAGCCCTGTTAAAAGAACGTTCATTTAGAAAGCGAAATGTCAACCAGGCTAATCTAAGGTAGAAAAGTATCCAAGTTAAATGTCACTTAAACATAAACACCAGCTTTACATTTAAATAAATTCATAACATATGTTATGTATACAGACACGCGACCACATGGCATCAAGTCGACATTTTGCGGTCGCATAATCCCCTTTGCTAAGATCAAAGCATAATTGTAATCAGCTTAGTGTGGCCAGCTCGCTACTTCATTCCCTGTCATACGTGAAATATTATATTTGTGTTCTATATTTACACTAAACTGGGGCAGAAGTAAACCTTTACAAGCTTTTCCATAGATATTTAAAACTATATTTTTGTTATCGAATTTTCTATCCTTTTCGAACGAATTTTTGAAATCAGTTTGAGCAAAGAAGACAAAGCATTTGAAAACTATTTTTTTTATTGCCTTTATAGGCAGACGAGCTAGCGGCCCGTCTGATGGTAAGCGGCTACCACTGCTCATGAACCTTGGCAGTGCCAGGGGGCCAGCTAAACAAAGTCGCTGCCTGCTAGGAGCCTAAGGCCTACTGCCTAAGGAGAGGGTATTTTTAACAGCCCCGATCAACAAATAATTTACACTGAGTACTGAAGCTCAGCAAATCTCGTAGGGACCCTAGATTGTCCTTGCCTTCAGAAATAATTAGAAAGAAAAATAAATAGATCTAAAATAGTTCAGTAAGAGAGCTAAAATATTCTGCCTGGTGTTCAGATTTCTTCACAATGTTTCCCTTTCCATTAAACCAACTAAGAATTTACTTGTAAATATGAAATGTCAGTAGCGCATGATTTCGATCCAAATTTCATATAATAGGGTCTTCACACAACTAAGTTATCCCCGAAGACTTTTTTATCTTCGCTCTTTTAGCCTTTATGTTCAACATTGTATCAGATTTAGTCAATATACAACCTTCAAAATCAAGATTATATACTATATGAACGCAGTCTGTTTGGCGTAGGTTTCCTATCGCGGTGAAAGCAATCCATCGCCTGTCGGCGGAGATTACGAGATATACGGGAATGTGCCGCGTTTGTCTGTTTGTCACGGCTTAGTTATTTAGCCTTTATTTATTAGCTCCATATATCCCCACTCTTCTGTTTGGTTTAAGTGTAAGATTCTGGATATTGCAACGATTTTCAGTCCGTATTTTACTTAAGATATTTATAAAACGTTGGACAGTAAATACTCATCTATACTATAATAATAATTATAATAAAGCTGAAGAGTTTGTTTGTGTTATGATTATCTCAGATACAACTAGTTTGAACACCAAACAAACGTGGAAATTTTATTTATTTTGAGAATTTCCGTTGCGTACACTGGCGAATGACGGAATCGTTTGTCTTCTAGAAGAAAATATACTGTGTATTTTTGTAAAATGTGGTCGTTGCTTCCAATATTTTTGTTTATTGATATATTCCTATGTAGTTTTAAATAGCGGAAAAGGTTGGAAAGCAGAAGATAGCGGTGTGGTAATTAGCTTGAGTTTCAAACTTTCAATACACAAAAGCTGACACGGATAACAAGATTTTTCTCGTGTGGATTTGTATAAAATGAAATACTTGTCGAAATAATACGTGTCGAAAAAGATAATTGTAGCTTACTTTAACATTTATATGTTGAGGGTAGCTGCAAGTTCGTGACCGGTTACAGAGTATATAAACCCTCCAGTGGTGCGACTCTGTTCAGTCGTTACCGAGACTCCGACGACGTCGGTCGTTGTTGAGGCTCTCTCTGTGCCGGTTATCCGCGGTGTTTTTCGTAGTAAAGAGTAATGGTGCAATCCAAAAGTGTTGTTGTTATTTTATTTAACTAATTAAAAAAATAATTATTAAATTGATTAAAAAAGCGATATTATCTACAATAAAGGTAAAAATGGTGAATTGTGATAGCAAAAGTTTACTACTATCACGTCATTGCTGCAGTTAGATTTTTAAAATCATAAAGTTTGTGAATTGAACGAGACCAACAGTGGGATCGCCAGCAACACAATTTGATCATCAACCATCAACGACGAAGTCTTCACCTGTCATCGGGTAAGTCCTTTATATTATTTTGAACATTGGACAGTATACATTACAAAACAATATGTTGAATTATGTGCTTACAGCTTACACTTGAACGTTTTATTATAAATATAAAGCGTTCGTATTTTTGTTTGTAATAAAGGATTTTGGAGGAGGTCCTATGTCCGGCGATGGACAACGGTATAGGCCGATAATGAGGATGAAATAAACTAAAAACTATTGATAATATCTAAAATTCCTTTACAATTGGAGTACATATGTAGGTACATCCAATTTGAAATGAATGAAATAACCACAAAAACGACTGATATTATACTAAAAAATCCTTTATTACTTACAGACTTTTTCTTTCTTTATAGGGTTAAAAGAGAAGTTGAAATATTGTGTGTTAAATCGAAGTTACTGAAATTATTTCTATGAAAATATAGTGTTTTAGCTCTTTATTATAAACCAAAAATACTTTGCGTTGTTTTGATTTAATATCCACATCATTATATACACGTCAACACAGTTGCGAGCAAACACTATTAATAAATAATAAACCACATTTTTTATTTATTTAGGCACATGAATCTAGAACAGATCCCACACATAAATAACTCGATCTATTACTACCCAACTGAAGGTTACAAAGTCCATTATAACCTGACCTCTCAGTAATACAGATTGCTACATAAAAAAGGTCTCACAAGTAATGGAATTTACCCAAGGTGCAATAAAAACCAAGAAAGTTACACGCATCCTTTAATAAAATATGTGGGTGAAATATTAAAACCACTCCACTGGACTCGGGTTTTAAATATTAATCCACTTTCTTGCTTATAAAGTGGGTGTTAAATTGCTGAAGGCAAAGAGAAGATTACTTGTGGTTAAAGATCTGTCTATTACAGCGTAACACAACATAAACATTAAACATACTATATCGAGATATAACCCATGAAAACAGGAGAAAAAAGTAGAATGCCCATTCATTGTGTCGGTAAAAATACCGATACTGCTTAAAATTTATTATAGCATTTTTATGGTTTGTCCTTAAACGTTTTCCTGTTTTATCCTTCGCGACATATTTTACATTTTGTTCAGAGCCTCGTACAAAAAATATTTTTATTGAACTTTTTCCAAGTTAATTTCTCCAAGAACTCCGGGCCTGGGTCACAATTATGTTTACATTTATTGAAAATGTATATTTTTCCCTACACAAAAAAGTAGATTTCATCCAGGGATAAATCTTTAAGCTGATACAAAATTTCATACTTACTGATTCACATACCATGGAGTTCGGGTCTACACCCGAGCTCCCGATTCTACAATCGGCATAGCGATTTTTATACTCGCACGATTTAAAGTATATATATTATGTCGACCACACAATTGGTCAGGAAATAAAATACCCTTCTTAATAACATAGTCAATAAACACATCTTATAAATATGCTATGGATTCACTGAATTTGAAATAAAGAATTTTTTATTTTATTTTATAAGGCTACTGCTGGTAGTGCAGTGTGGTCCAAAAAGGATATCAACAAATCCAAAAATATAAATAGGGCGTCGATAAAATCATGCCGAATTATTAATAACTGGATATACATGGCGGATCCCGAAAACCCGCACATACTTCGGTCAATACAAGCTTCCATCAATGTAAATATTGCTAGGTTTATTTAAAATAGGACAATTGAAAGCCTCTACAGCTTAGTTTAAGTGAAAATAAATTTGATTGTAAAAGTAAATGAGCATTGAGGGTTGGATCTAAAATTAAACGTAACTACAGGTCTGCCCTTAGCTAAAACTGTTACATGGTAAAGTAGCGTATCGGGGTCCATTTTCATACTAAATTAGTTTGTCAAATAGCGTAGCTACATAATTACACATATATTTATATTTATTTAATTTTTTAAATAATAATCACTTCTTCTATTGCAATGAATGGCGAGACTATCATGCCGTTCGGCTGATGGTAAGCGTTACGATCGCTCATGGGAAGCAGCAGAACCAAATGAAATTAAATTACAAAGCTATCGTTGGTATTCCACTGCGCTCGCCACCCTGACAGTTAAGTCTCAATATGTCTTTTAGTTACTCTGGCTACAATATCCTTCCTATATTGTATATATTTTTTCATTTATATTCATTCCAAGGTAGGTAAGAGATTGCCTCGACCGATAAGTCCGCTTTTTGTACTGCTATTTAATGTTTTATTTTTAAGTTGTTTTCCAGTATAATAAAGGAAATATATAACGTCCGTAATCTATTAGGTCCTAAGTTGGATCTTCATGTTATCAATCTACTGAGTGAATATTTTGTGATTGAACCTTTCATTCTTAAAGCTTTGCCGAACTCTTAAAATGGGGAAACGAAAGGAAGAATTTCATGAGGTAAATTATTTTGGACTCCCAACTTTATGTATTCTTACGAAATACGACAGATTTTTCGACAGCGGTTGACCTTGTATAGATCGATTACTGTGTTTCGTGTGTATGCGTGGTTGTCATGCTGTTGTCAAAATAATAGGTAGAGTTTTTCTCGTTTCATATTTAATATTGGAAATGTGAATACTATTGATTATTAGCACAAAGAAAAAGATATCTCAAACAATGCGATAAATAGAGAAAATTAGTTCCTAATATTTTGACGACAAAACCATAGCTATAAGTGTACAGAGTGATATTGACATAATATAGTATTTAATTTAAGTAACCTATTCCGAACCACCACTGTTAACTTAAGGTAGCAAATAATAAGTTAGGGGAACAAGAAACAATCTCTCTGAGTAGTGCTCCTAGTAGCTACGCACTGGAGGGACTTCGGCGTGTTCTTTGTGAAGTCCTGGAGTCCAAAGTGCCCATGGAACAAGATGGGGTTTTTAGTGGGTAAAAATCCTGCATTCCCTCTTAATCCGGGAATCCAAAAGGATTTCTGCACGGAAAAAAAAGGTAGCAAAGCGGGTGACAAATCTATGGACTGAAGGGGAAAATAACCTCTGATAAAGACTTTGTCAAATTAACAATCAAACCTGTTAAACCGCATTCAATATATCGGAATCAATCAGTCGAGAAATAAGATAGCCTTTGTGGTTGTAAATAATATCACGGCTAATGGGCAGTTCGGTTGTTCACGGCTCAGCGCTTGAATACGCTTGTGACTCCACAGTTCATGCGAGATCAGTGATATGGGTCGGAATCGGCTATAGTTTAATAATTTTACTCTTCGATACCCTGTAGTGTCTCTATAGTTGGTTTGAAGGACAAAGCGTTTAAATTACTAAGCATAGAAAAAATCATATTGTATGTATTGTGATAATGTTCAATAAGAATTTAAATGTAAAATCTATTAAATCATATTTGACTAGCGTTTCACACATCACAATTGTAAGACGGAATATACAAGGTGAAATGTGGGTGTCTTAATTTCACCTCTGAAAAGCCGTAAGTTTGTGTATACTCGTATATGTATGGATTAACGTTTCAAAATAGAAAAGAAAAGGAAGGTGAAATGAGGGCGTAAAGATGTATAACTTACAAACTGCAATAAAATGTCTGTCTAAATAATTCCTAGATCAATAATTGTACTTTTGTCATGTCTATGATTGTTTCACTTGCTTTTGTGGATAATGAATTTAACAAACTAAATATGGCTACGATTTGCCGTACCGTTTTCCAGCAACTGTACAACCGTGCTGGTGACCCACAAAGCCATTTCACGCCAGTAAACAGCGTGTTTATTATAAATCAATGTTATTTTGTCCTGTCACGTTTGTTGACTCGTATGTGGTTATGTCGAGTAGCTGATGTTATTTATTGCCCAAATCCGAAATGTAAATGGGATTGAAGCTATTAAAAGCACCATGTATATTGCCCATTTTGTATGAATAATGAGGTCATAATTTTAAACATAAAATTATGCGTTTATACGGAATTAATTTATGAATCAAGTATATTGTATCTATTGTCTAATTATTTGTTTTATACATTTAATCGTATTTGCACTATACAGAAATACCAATTAGAAAATATACAAAAAAAATACAAGTAAGGCCGCGGGTTTGATCCCCGCATCGAGAGAAATGTTAGTGCGGCCCACAAATATTTGTTTCGGATCAGGACGTATGTGAGACCTAAAAGCTCTCGTAGTTCCTGATACCCACGACACAAGACTTAGTGTGGGGTCAGAACTATATAGGTTACTGTTGGGTGTTATTTATTAATTTCATTTTCATACCTAGGTTGGATAAAAGTCCCTAAAAAAACACACATCACAACCTCCATCTTGGTTTCCCCAAAGAAACTATCGGTCACTTACTACTTTATGCTAAGCTACGGGCGTGTGAAAAGGTCACTGCACCTACTGACGTCATTTTGATGTTAAACGACGCCTTTGATGTCGGGGGAATCGAAGTAGAAACGCGACGTATCAATGCAGCCTGGTGGACCAACTATAGCTGTGTTTTGGTCGTTTTAATTTAGAGATCATTAGAGATCTTATTTTGGTTACTTTTTTAAATTGCCTATTTAAACTATTTTTGTAAACACTCGACAGTATCTATTTGAAGGCAAAGTTTTATCTTAAGGACGTGATCATCATGATCAGCCCATATACGTCCCACTGCAGGGCACGGGCCTACTCTACAATCGAGAGTACGATTGAGTGGTTAGTGGTTATAATAATAGTAATATGTCCTAAAAATATTTTGATAAAATATTACGTACATATTAAGAAGTTCCTTTGCACGAACAAATTAAATATTAACGCGAAAACTCTTGTTACTTAATTAAACTTTACAAAATTGGGAAAGTTTTTCCAGTACAATAATTTACAAGGTTTTTTACGCCGGTGGCTCGGGGAAAAACCGTGTGTTCTTCTGAATATAGAGCTGTAATTTTTGGCATAAATGAATGTACATATTAACGTTTCCTTGTTAATTTCATATAATGCTTTTTTATTTTAAGACGACTAAGGGACTAAAAAGGAAGAAAATTATATCAATGTATATACGATAAAACACATGCACATATCGAACACTAACCAACAAAAATGAAGTATCAAAACTATTCTGTACTGTACTGTATCAGCCCATATACATCCCACTGCAGGGCACGGGCCTACTCTACAATCGACAGTACGATTGAGAGTGGTTAGGCCATATAGTCCACCACGCTGGCCTAATGCGGGTTGGCGGACTTACATACCACAGAAATTCTTATAAACCGCTATGGTATGCAGGTTTCCTCACGATGTTTTCCCTCACCGTTTTAGTGCGTGGTGATTGACTATCAATACACACATGACTCCGATAAGTCAGAGGTGTGTCCTGGGATTTGAACCCGCGACCACCGTGAACATGTTGGCAGCCGCGTCTGGTCCGTTTACCAACAGGCCACCACGCACTATGTTATACAAAACTGTTCACTCCGACTTATTTGTTTAAACGACGTCGATTTTAAAATCATCGATATTGTTTAAATTTCACCAAATTATTCACGGATCTGGCTATAAACCTTGTAAACAATGTGTCGCACTTGTGATCGTAGAACTAATTTGTATATTTTCGCTAAGGAAGTATTATAGAAATGTTAAAATATTCACATCTAATGACATAACTCAAGTTTTGAATCAGCTGTTGACCGATGGTATTGCCACATAAAAATCATTGTTTGTTTTTAATTTTATGCCATGAGATTCTGGTACACCGGTCTTACTGGTGGTAGGTCTCTCATATGTGAGAGGCCGTCTGGGTGGGTACCACCGCAGTGTCTATTTCTCCCGTCAAACAGCAGTGTAAACGCACTGTTGTGTTTCGGGTTGAAGGGCATTGTAGCCAGAGTAACTACTGGACATATTGAGACTTAACATCTTATGTCTCAGGATGGCGAGCGCAGTGGAATGCCAAGCATTGCTTTGTAATTCAAGGTGTTGTTTGGTATTGCTACTGGTCATGAGCGGTCTTATCGCTTACCATCAGGCGAACGGCATGCTCGTCTCGCCATTCATAGCAATAAAAAAAAAAAAAAAAAACACCTATACCCACCCAGATTGCCTCTCACATATGAGAGACCTACCACCTGTAAATTATTATTAGTATTTTTTTTTTCAGTTACTTTTTTTACAGATAATTTTTTT
This sequence comes from Hyles lineata, assembly GCA_030180105.1. NCBI lineage: Eukaryota > Metazoa > Arthropoda > Insecta > Lepidoptera > Sphingidae > Hyles > Hyles lineata. The sequence goes on from JARJEE010000044.1 coordinate 711,401, forward strand.
TCAGTTAATTATTAATAGTATTTTTTTCCTTTCTTCTTTATTTTTTCCCCATTGGTGTTTTTGTCGCTTTTCATACCTTGGTTGGATAAGTCCCAAATAAAAAGATAAAATAAATATAACACATCTCGACTTACATCCCGGGTGCCCTAAAGAGACTATCGGTCACTTACTACTTTATGCTAAGCTTCGGGTTAGTGAAAAGGAGACTGCACCTACTGACGATTCTATGCCATCACTGTCCTTATCAATATCTTAAATCTTTTCTACCCTTACCTTTATCATCAGCCCGGAACTCGGCTTCCAGCTCAGCCTTCGAAGGCTCAGGCTCAGGATTCTTAGTGGCTGCCTTCATGCTCATTGATTTCCTCGTCCGATGGCCGCGGAACGCTGCTTGGATCTTGGTCGCTGCCTGCTCCTCTGAGGCTTGGTCTTCTTCTTTCTGCTTCTCTTCTGTAAAGATCGGTGATGTTAGCAGATGAAGATAAATAAATAAATATTTTTTTTCTTATTTTATACTATCTTTTTTCTTTTATGCTACACATTATTTAATTACTTGTTTTTTTATTATATCCTATTTCATAATTAAATTAATATTTAATTGCATATATTTTTTACACATTTTTTGGAATTTAATTATTAGTATGTAGTTGAATATAGCTATAGGTATATAGACCCGATCCGAGTGACTTGGAAATTATTCTGTATGTAATTTGTTTTTTTAACTCTATCTTCTATCTTTGGAGTGTCGTTGATCATGTTGATACATGATGTTTGATCTACACTATAATAAGGTTGTGTCCAAGATTTGATTTAGAGCAGTATATAATGGCTCCGAAAAAGAATCGCTTATAAAAAACATGAATTTGAGAACAGCATCAAAATTGGATGTAATATGACTGAGATATTAATATTTTTATAGTGCGATGAGGACACTGGTTGTCTCTTTAGCACGCGTGCACCTCAAGGAAGATGACGTCATATCGTGGATGTTGTATCCTTTTCTGTTCCTCCTACGAACAACTTTTTCAGACATGTAACCTTCTTAATACTTAACGGATTATAAAAAATATTTCTGATTATCATTTTGTATAACGTAACCTTTAAATATGAACACTAATAAAATTTATAACACTAGCTTATTAAAGTTTATATACTTGTGTACTAGCTAAATTTTTGTTTGATTATTTTTATTAGTTTTATGCCATTAAATTTTAATTTGTGCAATAAATGGCACATGTATTTTACGCTTTGGGTGCGTGCAGACCTACTTATTATTAAACTTAAGAATTATTAAGCTGAATTTAACAAATAAATAAAACAAAACTTGACATATCTACGGCAATGTTTTAACCTCAGGTTGTAACAGGTTTACAAATGGACGTTAGAAAAATAACGAAGATGAAAAATCCAATCATTAAATAAAACATTTTTTTTCCGACTCGAATTCCGCCTGTGACAACGAATGCTGTAAAGTAATCGGAACGTTGGAAAGTTAGAAAACGTAAAAAATCAAACCAAATCCGCGAAAATATCCGTAAATAATAGTTTTATTTAAATATGTAGCATTCGCGTAAATCTAAGAAACCATTATGAAACTCCCAATACTTAGACTTTTTACAATATTGTTCACTTATCCAATTTTAGTGACTTCATGATAATTACCAGAGACATTTTACGAGGGTGTAAAGTGAAATATACCGTTAAACCCGTGTAAATTTTACTGCCCTGTTATAATTACAAATATTCAAACAAGTGTATACTGTATAGATAAAATTTTAATTTCTTACACTTAAGTATATTTTTTATTTGTATTCTAAAATGTGTCAATATGTTTTAGAAATTCTAAATTAAGTAATAACTGAAAAGACTACGGCACGTTTTATTGCTAAAAATGCATAACTTCAATTCCTTTCCGATCAGGTACCAATATTTCTACGCTAGGGGTATCCAGCCGCTTACTATTCAGAGTGCATTAGTTGCCATAAAAGCAAAATGTTCTTGACATGCAGCGGTATTTTCCGAACCATTACCTGCCAATGCAGCTACTGATTGTAAAATAACTTATTTTTCTATGGTTATTTAGTCGATTGAGTTGCAACTATGGTATAAGAAACTCCAGAATTGACAAGATTGGACAAGTTTGGACTCAAGCCACAATTATTAGTTTTTTTGAACTTACAAAATAGTTCATTTTACAAAAGCAATCAGAAGGCTTGGTCATAGGGATTATTTATCTGTATATAAAATAGCATTTAATATAAAAGGAACACGAAGAAAATTATAAAATCATTTGTCAGAATCACTATAACATCGAAAAAGGAGCTAATTGTTCAATTACGTGAAATGGTAAATTCACAATTTCAAATGTTTAAAGACATTATTTAAAGCCTACAAAATGACGGTTCATATTGAAATAAAAGTATATAATTATTATAAAAATCCAGTCTATTTAAGTCCAACTACACATCCTGAGCCTCTAACCTAGAATTCAATTGAAAGAGGTTAGGCCACAATCCACAAAATATAAGTTTTCTTACAGTAAAAAGAAATCATGTAGCTAAGTAACAATCTAGAGACGTCCCTTCTCTGTAGCTGTAAGATGTTCGGAAGAGGTTTTAGTGCCACTTCAGATTGGATATCTTGTGAAATCCTCTTCAGTGGCTTCTTACAACTTTGAGTATATCTTCGCATCTGAGATTTAAATCTAACAACTAAAGTATAGATTATATTTATAAGCAATTAATATTGTATTATTTATTGCATCGTATATGTAAAAGAGGTTTGGTTATTATTTGGCGGACTTTACATACTATAGAAATTTTCAAATTCGCTATAGTATGCAGATTTTCTCGTGATATTTTCCTTCACCGTTAAAGTGCGTGGTGATTGACTATCAATACACACATGACTCCGAAAAGTCAGAGGTGTGCCCTGGGATTCGAACCCGCGACCACCTTGAGCATGTTGGCAGCCGCGTCTTGTCCGTTTTACTAAAAGGCCACCACGCACTTTTCACACACTAGGCCAGCGTGGTGGACTATATAGCTTGACCACTCTCAATCGTACGCTCGATTGTAGGGGAGGCCCGTGCTCTGCAGTGGGACGTATATGGGCTGGTACAGATACAAAATATTATTTAATTAATATTCAATGATTGTTTACCGTGAGTGATTGAGTTAGCTTCTTATGACATAAAGTAGATTAGATATATAGTAAGAGATTGTAATGAACAGCCAAAGATTGTGTTGTAATAAAAGTTAAAAAGCACCATATAGCGATATAGCATAAAGCATAGCACTTAGCAGCTATTATTTCAAGCAACCCTGATTTGACCTTTAATATTATAATTGACAGCCTCCATGGCGCAGTCGGTTATATGCCAGCTGTGAAACGAGAAGTCGCGGGTTCGATCCCCGAACCGAGACAAATATAAGTGTGATTCACAGGTATCTGTTTCGGGTCTGAGTGTTGGTGAGACCGAAAAGTCTCTCGTAGTTTCTTATACCTACGACACAAGACTAAATCTTATCACCGGTGGTAGGTCTCTCAAATGTGTGAGGCCATCTGGGTAGGTACCACCGCAATGTCTACTTCTCCCGCCAAACAGCAGTGTAAATGCACTGTTGTGTTTCGGTTTGAATGACATTGTAGCTAGAGTAACTAATGGACATATTGAGACTTAACGTCTTATGTCTCAGGATGGCGAGCACAGTGGAACATAAATCATTGCTTTGTAATTCAAGGTGTTGTTTGGTTTTGCTACTGTTCATGGGCTGTCGCATCGCCTACCATCAGGCGAACGGCATGGTCGTCTTGTCATTCGTTGCAATAAAAAAGGTATAAAAGCTATATTAGTTATCGAATGTATGATCTTCTTCGCTCAAACTGTATACAAAAAATCGAATGGCACAACGTACATAATGTAATCATAGGGTTCTTTCGTTCAAAAATAATTCGTGCTAAAATAATTCCATTACTAAATCACTATTTAACACCATAGTACTATAAAAAATACATTTGAAAGGACTTGCGTCATTTATATTCATTTCTGAATAAACAAAAATATATCTTGAATGAGATAAGCATCTTTCAAAATGGAACGTTAAAAGCAATACTTTGCGATACATTTGATGAATGCCTCGTTTTTGCTTCAAGTCTTGAATAATGGTACTCTGATTCTGAAGTGTCTCTTTATATCTATAACAACGTTATTGATGGATTTTTACGGACACAGAAACTGTGAAAAACTTGATATTCAAGTAAAATAAGCTAATTTAATTCATTGCGTGAGCCATTAATTTGTAAAAGTCAAAATAAAGTAAATTAAATTTGGATACATACGGGTAATTTTAGCTTCTATATAATATGTAAAATGTGTATACCCTTTTATTTTTATAGACGTTATGGTACGCAAGGATTTTAATTATTATTTTTGTAAAAACTATAGAAATATAGATACCATTCAAACACGACGATGTTTAAAAAATCTCAAAAATATTGCGTTTCTTTGCAACATTTTTAGTTGCCTTATGTCTGAAGTTACTAAAACTACCACTTAGCTTCGGTTTCCGTCGCAGTCTGGATATAACCTGTACATGTTATTTTGTAAAAAAGTCTAACGTAATACAGTAGTCATAGTCTATTATAAGCAACCAGTATTGTATTTTTTTATGTGACTCGTATTCGACTCATTGAATCTCTGGGGCAAAAATAAAAAGAAAAGGAAAAAATATAGCCACCCAATAATATTAGTTCATTATGTAAAAGCAAATTGGTAGGGAGACGCTAAGAGTGTTTGCGAATAGGGTTGTCAAGTACCAGACGAATGTAATTAAGGAAATATTTGAAGTGGTAAAAGGACGTTGTTGATGTAACCTAATTCTCTATAAGCCTTACCATTCCTTTATAATCCTGAAAAACTCAACATTTTGTAATTCGGTGTGCTCCGTAATTAATGGACTAACAGGGGAATTAATATCTAGAAAAAAACTGTTTATTTTATTACGACGACGACAGTTTCAATTTAATGTAAAAAAAAACACAACTTCAACACTACAAGACGTAAGATAATAATTTTAAGTGTTTTGATTACATATCAATTCACTCATTTTCCCCATACCCCTTTGGTCCATTAATTACGGAACACCCTTATTTTGTCATGACAGTACAACCACAATATCCTTGATAGTAACTGCATTGCAGTTGATATAGAGCATCCATCGACGTGAAATGCTTATCAATGTCGATCGAAACAATGGCTATCATACCGCCCTCATATACATGGGTCATTACTCTACAACCACTTCATATGGTGGTCGCTATACAAACACACACAAATATCCTACCACAAACAAAATATAGCACTATAGCGGACTTTAGTTTCTTCTTTCTCTCTCCTCTCTTCCTCTTGTCTCTCTCTCTCTTCGTCTTGGCTCTCTCTCTCTTCCTCTTGTCTCTCTCTCTTCCTCTTGTCTCTCTCTCTTCCTCTTGTCTCTCTCTCTTTCTCTTGTCTCTCTCTCTTCCTCCTGTCTCTCTCTCTCTTCCTCCTGTCTCTCTCTCTCTCTCTTCCTCCTGTCTCTCTCTCTTCCTCCAGTTCACACCCAGCACCTTCCTGCGACTTTAGCCTACATTGAATAAAAGTAGTATGACTGACAACCCTACATCCGAAATTTCCTTTATTACAGTTACCTCAGTAAATTGGTAGCGAGTATTACAATGTTTTCGTATTATGTTTTCACACGCCATTGTTCGTTCCTTGTCGGGTTTGTTCGGGATAATTGATTTTGTTACCGAGTTGTCAGCCGACACTTTTATATGCCGACTTAGGTATAAAGTGGTATATTTGTAATTTCCTGGATGGTAGTCTGTTTTCGTCATCGGTTGAATAGTCAATTTTCAGTCTGCTGTTAAATATTGTTCTGTAAAAGTCCCTTAAATAGGTAAGATAATTTGTAACGGGAGATTTTTATGAGCGATGAGTTAAGCAACCTATTCTAGTATGATGAGTTGTATGTTGTAGGGAGTCTTGTGATAACATACATGATGTTGGAAAAGAATAGAGGAAATATCATTGCATAACTGGCGATTTTTTTTGCAATGAAAGGCAAGACTTCCAACAATTACTGGTGGTGGAGTCTCTCGTAACAGGTGAGACGCCGCCTGGGTAGGTACCACCGCATGGTCTATTTCTCCCACTAAAAAGCAGTGTTAATACACTGTTGTGATCCAAATTGAAAGACATTACAGACAGAGAAACTACTAGATATAATGAGACTTAAAATCTTATCTCAGGACGGCAAGCGCAGTGAAATGACAAGCATTGCTTTGTAATTCAAGGTGTTGTTTGGTTTTACAACTGTCCATCAGGTGTATGGTATGTTGGTTCATTGCAATAAAAAAATCATTTCATCATCACGCCATTTCCACATATAAAAATGACTATATCAATCACTATATACTTTTATTCACCTTTGCACCCCATGAGCTAAACTTTATACCCACCATAGCAACTAAAATACGTCCCTAATGAAATCGTTTATAAACAAACCTTGTTTTTGGGTCACTAAAATAACTGCTAGGTCGTAAAAGTACCGGTTTTAGGGTGGGAAAGGCCATGTGCACACTGGTGCGCCTACATATAATACCACGCGAAACATTGTAAAGATAGGTTTTATGAGGTGTCTTTATAAAGCTGTAAATTTTTGTGTATTGATGGAAAGAAAAAAGGGGAAATAGATGATAGGGAGTTATTAGTTTAGCAGGTAAGCCGGCTCGAAAAAAAATCTAAATCTGTAATTTGACTAGCAATAACTTGAATAAAATATAGCAGTTATTTTAAGTTCATAACCAGAGTATTAAAAAGATTTCAAGGATAGACTGTTATTCAGACTCAATAATTATCCTCTACTTTGGGGCCAAACGAAAACGTCACGAGGCAAACTGCGTACCAGATATTTCATTAAAAATGGTAAAGGAAGATGAAAGGCAACCTAAAGTTAGGAAGGCACTTAATATAACAACTTGGTAGAACAAGAATGTAAAGGATAGAAAAAGCCTGACACTTCCTACTACAGAAAATCTAAAACGAAAATCTAGAAACTTCATGACATAAATTCCAGTACCTCCAAACAACATTGTATGAGGAATTGCGGTATAAAATCGAAATTCAGCGGCATGTCATAGGGCAAGGCGCTGAAGGAAATGGTGTGCCAATTTGTTGGGAGCCTCTCTTTGTTCCGCCGTAACGACTTGGCGTGTCACTGTGTGTTTTACACTCCCAAATTCGGTGGCCATGGTTTAGAAATATGGCGGACTTTTCCCGTTATGTAATAATTTAGTTATTCATTTAAGTTTACTTTTTAAGACATGATTTTTATGTATATCACGAAGAGTAAATAGTTCGGTACTTATTCAATGTGATAGAGGCACTATGTAATTATCTGAAATTTGCGGCAGGCGATTTCGTGGCGAATTACATTCCGTAAATGAGATTACTGGAAATTCAATACTCAATGGTCTTCCTACTACGTTCTTTCTTTCCCTTCCAAGTTTGACAATTCGACAACCCAATAACGATCCAAACATTGATTTGATGATGAAATAAACATATTCAATCATCAAATCATTAAGCATGTTTATGTATTTTTTTTTTTATCAGCGTGCCTTTTTTATAAATATAATGTTCACAAATAATATCAATAAATTTTGTGTATGATGCATGCAGTTAAATTGTAACAGTAACTGAGCGGATGACTAATACCTCAGTCCGCCCCGTGACCATGAAAACTTTAAAGTGATCGAAACGTCGGGAAGATAAAAATGTAAAAATATGATGCAACACCTTAAAATGTAGGTATGTAAAATTATTACTACAGTTTTACTTTATTTTTAACAGAAGCTTTAAAATATAAATAAGTCAACTGTTTGCTCATTTGTCGCACCTATCCTAATTGCCGTCAATTATCCCACATTTACCCTCAAATATACTCATCCCACACCATACTTTAAGTCACTTTCTTATATTTTTATTTCCAGCCGTAGAACAATATAAGGCAGGGTATTGTACCAAGTCCTTTTGTAACCATAATAACTGGTATATTTCGAATAATAGCTCTTAGAAAGAATGGCCTATTTGCTGGAAAACCGCATAATTGCTTGAAGCTTTGTTAGTAAGTTAGCAACACGCAGGGTTATTGGGTTCAAACTACGAAATACTTCTAAGAAATATAAACATACGCTTATACAAAGATAATTTCAAACCGTTTATATAAGGATAGGCCGATATGCAAATACAAAATTTCGACCCAAGTTTTGAAATATTCAACTACCTGCACAAATTATAGCCTTTAAGATTAAATAGTCTATCTCTAGACAAATGTAGCGTCATAAATGTAGTCTATAGAGACCATGTTTAAGCAACTACTGGACATATTGAGATAACATCTTATGTCTCAGGATGGCAAACGCAGTAGAATGCTAAGCATTTTTTGTAATTCATGGTGTTGTTTGGTTTTGCCACTATCTATGAGGGGTCGGTGGTGGCCTATATGGTCTAATCACTCTCTATCGGACTCTCGATTGCAAAGTCGGTCCGTGCCCTGCAGTGGGACGTATATCGGCTGATACAGACAGATGAGCGGTCGTATCGCTTACCATTTGGCGAATGGCATGCTCGTCTCCATTCATCGCAATAAAAACGTGTACTTCTTCATTACCTCATCACAATATAAATTATTTACCATCAAACAAGTCTATACGTTTGTACGTTGGTAAAAGGACCAAACGCGACTACCAACATATTCACGGTGGTCGCGGGTTCGAACCCGAGCGCACACTTCTGACTGTTCGGAGTCATGTGAGTATTGATATTCAATCATCAAGCACTATAATGGTGAGGGAAAACATCGCGAGGAAACCTATATATCATAGCGAGTTGTAAAATCTATGGTATGTAAACTCCGCAAACCCGCACTAGGCCATCGTAGTGGACTATATGGCCTAACCACCATCAATCGTACTTTCAATTGTAGAGGAGGCCCGTGCCCTCCAGAACGTATATGAGCTGATACAGTAAGTCTACACTATCAAAGAAAAATTAAATTAATGTTTTAATATAAAGAAGGCGTTTCTTCAGCCCAGTGATGCTGACAAGGCTGGCACTTGAAACAAGCGCTCTTGGTGGTAACGAACCGAGCTGAAGTAACTCGGAGATACCCTTGTCAACAAAAACTACGAGTTTGAAGAAATGTTCCTGAACTTTTGATGTTTTTGAAAACCCTTTTAGAATAAGAAAGTATGGTAATGAAGAAATGTTTTGTAGTGATGAAATTAAGTTTGGATAATTTGGAAAAAAAGGAATTTAAACTATGATTATCAAGAAAAGTTTGGAGTGAAAATAATGTCATTAGATGTCCTTGAATCTCGGGATTTAGTTGTTTTGTAAGTCTTAATTATTGTTTGAATTTGTTTCAATTGGTTGTATGTTTATTGTTCTTGTTTATGTCCTATATCCTCATTACATATGAGGATATAGATTTGTCAATTCCATTTTGAATATTATTTATATTCAAGCTTATTTAAATAATCACAAACATAATGCAAAAACGCTTAACTACTTACATAACGTTTTGACTGCCGTCGTTAATACTTTTGAAGAAATATAATATATGTTGTCATTAAGTTGATTTTTAAAAACAGTAGGCCTACACCCTCTTTAGGGTTTTGACAGAATCTATGCTATATAGAAATTGAAGATGTTAGGGACTTCATCAAAAAAGTCAGGAGCATCTCAAAGGTCTGTTTGCTAGCAGTACGGTTTGTTGCCCTCCAGAGAGCAAATATGATCATCTGAAAATAGTGCTGTAAGAGCGTGGAGACTGTCTCGCGTTCCGTGAGTGAGACAATGATTTCCTACGATCTGATCTGATAAGCCCACGATACTAAGCTTTAATATTATTATAATAACGAGCATACAGCCAGCATAACAACGAACTTACGTTCTAGTAATTCGTTGAATATATTTTTCACAAATTATGCTACTCCAATCATGCATCCAACTAAAACCAATACTAACAAATACTTTAAAACACTTGAAGAATTAAACAGAGCACTTAAACTAACAATGATTCGAAGTAACACGGAGGAACAATGCTTCACACATGAAATATGAATTGTACGTGCCAAGGAGACAGTTAACGTGGATATCAGGGGCGATAAAATGTCTGAAACTGGGTCACAACTCACACGTCAAGCAATGTGGAAAGGAAATGTTGTAATTTTGTAAAGAATTGATCATTTTGGTAGGGTAAAACGCTCATTTGTTGGTAAAAGGTTTTAACCGTTTCTGCCTTACAATTGTATGTTTCTTAACAATAGCCTATATAACCTACTTTATTTATATTTGCTAGTAAGGATAACCAAAAGGATAAGTTTACAATTTAGAATGATGAACCATGAAACCCTAAAACCTCTCAAACACTGTTACTGATGATGAGTGTTTGTAGGTCTCTCATATGTGAGAGACCGCCTGGATAGTACCACCGCAATGTCTATTTCTCCCACCAAAGAGTAGTAAATGCACTGTTGTGTATCGGTTTGAAAGATATTGTGGCCAGAGTATCTAATGGACACATTGAGACTAAACATCTTATGTCTCAGGATGGCGAGCGCAGTGGAATGCCAATCATTGCTTTGTAATTCAAGGTGTTGTTTGGTTTTGCTACTGTTCATGAGCGCTCGTATCGCTTACTATCAGGCGAATAAAATTCTCGTCCCGCCATACATTGCGGTAATAAAAAGCTTACAAATTAGAACGATGGACCATAAAACTCAAGAAGTTATTCTTCTGTATATTTTATTTATTGATCCATTTAAAAGACGTTAAAGAAAAATTTAAGATTCTTTTAAAGTAAGGAATAATACGAAGTCCTTAAAACTGACAAACGGGTATGAAGAGATTGATGAAAAGTGAAGAAGCGAAAGATTTATGTATGGACCATACCACTTGACGCTTAATAATCTCTGCCCATCTCAATGGGACATAGACGTTAGTTTATGTATGTAAAAGACATACCAGTGACAGAAACAAAAATCATTTTTTTTTTGTGGGAATTTACACATTTTTATTATAGTAAGGCAATTTGGCTAGTCGGTATTATCTATACATGTAATTACATATTCAAGGCAGGTACTTCTGAAACTAACATGTGTGTGCCTAATGACCTATTGCTTTCTTTAAACGACGAACAAAAATATTCGGAGAAATCCTGATATTTCCACAAAAAATAAAAACTAAAGCAAGTTATGTAAGGATTTATATGGTATGTTAAGTCCGCCAACCCGCAATAGGCTAGCGTGGTGGATATAGCCTAACCCTCTCAATCGTATTCTTGATTGTAGAGGAGATCCGTGTCCTGCAATGGGACGTATACGGGCTGATACAGGTCTAATTTCTACCAATCTGGACTAGAAACATACGACAATTTCAATTGGACTTCAAGTTAATTTCTCCTAGAACTCCGGGCCTGGGTCGCAATTATGTTTATATTTATTGAAAATATATATTTTCCCCTACACAAAAAAGCACTGATACTAAGTTTCATAGTAAAATGATCATTCTCCTTTTTACGAACTATCACCATATGGTCTAATGAAAATCCAATACACTTCGTACACCCGATCATTAAACGCAAAGCCAGCGTTTCCAGGTCGTTGCCCCGATACCCTTGCAGAAGAGTCGAGGGTAACTGCCCGTGAGAGACAATCGCACGGGAGATTAGTTCGCTCACGCATACACGTAATGGCTTAGAACGGGATTTACAGATTAATACAAGATTTTTAGCGTATGAGATCAAGATGGTTTTCTTCTGCATGTCTTTATCCCATAATTGCATGTCTTTTGAAAATTTTTCAGGTCTATTTTTTTATTTCTATGAATGGCTAGACTAGCATGGCTTTCGCCTGAAATTTGAATTGAATTACAAAGCAATGCTTGACATTCCACTGCACCCGCTGAATACTGCGTCAGAATACTACTTAAAATACCTTAAATGCTACAGCTGCCTAAAATGTAATAATGAATTGGTGCGTGGTACTTAACAGCTGGCTTCTTTGACTGTAAAAGTCTTTATGCGAGGTTATTTACCTCTTAGTTCGTTGTTTTTTCACTCGCTTTGTAGCGGTGGGATGTGGATAAAAATATCTGTAAATTCTCATATTCTGTATCAGCCCATACACGTCCCACTGCAGGGCACGGGCCTCCTCTACAATCGAGAATATGATCAAAAGTGGTTAGGCCATATAATCTATCACGCTGGCCTGGTGCGGATTGGACTACTCTCCTATTACCTGCTAGAACGTCCACTAACCGCCAATCCGCATATGTCAACTTTTGAAAATAGACCCTATTGTAATCAAGATAAGGCTGTAATTACAATGACATTGACAGTAAAAATATATCTAAATCCAACTGACATTAAGTTGACATTATATTGACAAGCCTCCAAAAAGGTCGGAACGTTACATTACTTATAACCTGTCAGATTGTGTTGGGCGTATATATATATATTACCATAATATAATTTATTATATAGCCAGGTATATTTCTGGCCTATACCTCCACTGTTCATTTCCTTTAATGACATCGCACAGAATAATTAAACAGTTCCACGTATCGAAACAGGAGGCAAACGATACGTGTGTTTTTAAAGGTTCATCGGTGGCACGTGATTGCCTCCGATAATGTATTGCGAAATTAAATGGAATAATTGATCGCCATTGGAAAATTGTTGTGCACCTGACTGTTAATAATATATTGAATTTTATGCTTGGAAAAATGTCTGTCGACGAAAGAAAAATAGGATTTTTTCGTGGAAAAATGTATTTTTTATTTATTTCTTAGGTTCACCCACCGCTGAATTAGTCCATATAGTCCCAATGCAAGGCGCGCGCCTCCTCTTTGTACGATTGAGAGTGGTTAGGCCTTATAGTCCACCACGCTGGCCTAGTGCGGGTTGGCGAACTTACATACTATATAAATTCTCACAAGTCGCTATGGTATGCAGGTTACCTCACGATGTTGTCCTTCACCGTTATAATGCGTGGTGATTGAGAACACATAAATAACTCAGAAAAGTCAGAGGTGTGCTCTGGGATTCGAACCCGATACCATCGTGAACATGCAAGCAGCCGCATCTGGTCCGTTTACCTATAGGCATATTACTTTTCCAACAGCGCTACATATACAATTATTACATAGTATGAAAGTTACAATAAAAGTGTTCAAGTCTGATATTATGTGTACAAAACTTTATACATACATAATTTACAAGGACAGCTAAGTAAGAATTTTTTTTTTTAAATCTCGATATAATTAGGTCTGTATGTATCAGCTCTTATACCTCCCACTGCAAGGCACGGGCCTACTCTACAATCCACAGTACGATTAAGAGTGGTTAGGCCATTTAGTCCACCACGCTAGCCTAGTGCGGGTTGGCGGACATATAATTAGGTATTGAACTAAAATTGAAATAAATGGACAAATATGTAAATAATCTTATATTACAAAATTTTAAACTACCAAAATAATCTTCAACTATAAGTTCTGTCGAATTAATGCGTATCCACAGCTTCAGAACGTGTTGTAGTTGTGAAACAGTAAGCAAAAAAATTCCTTTAAACACACCGGCTTTCTTTGCTTTTTGAAGTACGCGTATATTAGCTAATTGGCTCTTGCTTTTGCGTACATACAAAGTATATGAAGACTGCTACCAAAAACGCAGCCGGTTGGTAGTTTTGGTGACTTCAGACACAATGCAACTAAAATTTTTACAAAAAAGACGATTGTTTTTTTTTTCCTATCATCGTATTTGGGTGGTAAATAGATAGTTTTTCTAAAATAATAGTGTTCACTATCTTATTTTAAAGGCCCTATGGTCCGCAAGGGTTTAAATTACTATTTAACCAAATCTATAGTTTTACCATCCACACACGATATTTAAAAATTCACAAAAAAATGTCGCGTTCCTCTGCGAATCTGCATTGTTTGTAGTCAGTAAAACCACCACTCGGCTTCGTTTTCGGTAGCAGTCTTTATATACCTTGTATATTATAATGCAGTCACAAATAGTAATGACCTTAAAATAAAATTTTTGCTTCAAAATTCAGCCCGATTCCAGGTAGCTATATCGTGCCAGCACAAAGGTCTGAGGCAGAAATACAAGCTAAATATTGTTCGATAGATAAATTCATTTCCTAACTAACAGCAGTGAAACGCTGTGTTCCGGCGCAAAAAGCCTACGGAAATCCGCCCATAGCCGCACGATGCTCAAATATTTAAATTGAATGTCGTATCTACGGATGCGGCTACCGACATGTTCGCGGTGGTCGCGGGTTCGAATCCCAGGGCACACCTCTGACTTTTCGGAGTCATGTGTGTATTGATAGTCAATCACCACGCACTAAAACGGTGAAGGAAAACATCGTATAGGAAACCTGTATACCATAGCGATTGATAAGAATTTCTATGGTATGTAAGTCCGCCAACCCGCACTAGGCCAGCGTGGTGGACTATATGGCCTAACCACTCTCAATCGTATTCTCGATTGTAGAGTAGGCCCGTGCCCTGCAGTGGGACGTATATGGACTAATACAGATACATCTACGCTGCTTTGTGTGATAAATATATTGAATTGCATTGTATTGTATAAGTGAACTTATTTAAGAAAGTATTTTTTATATTCCGACCAAAATAACGCTAAGAATAAATAAATATTATAAATAACACCCAATGATGATAAATCAGTGATGGATGATGAATGAACAATGATAAATCACGACCATATTTATGTAATATTACCGATATTTGGTTCCGGGGGGAAATAACCATAAAAATATTTTTACTCATTCAATTATATACATTTATTCATATATACATACAATATACATTTTCCTCAAAAGCTATAGTCCAAAAACTTCAATCTTGATAACCAAATATCTTATATTAGGTAAGTAGAATTCCGCTCAGAAAGGATTATACAGTCTTTACAGGAAACTTTTGCTATTTTAGAAATTTATAAGAAACGTAAAAAGTACGTATCATAAATTATTCTTTAATAAGAAAACTTGTACATTTGTGTAATGAAATATGTTCCTAGTTGAAGGTTCATTGTCTTTTATTTTGCTCATGGTATTATGATAAAAAATGTCTATGCTGTTTTTTATTAAAAATGAAAACAAATATACATTCAAATATTATATTATAAACAAATAAAGTTACAATACACAAATATTTTGAGATAGAACATTTTAAATTCAAAACCAACAAAATTCACAGCTTCTACACAATTTGAAAATACTATTTTATGCATGAGCAGTATTTTTCACTTTCTATTGTAACAATTTGAAATACAAGGCAATTTCAAGCGTACAAAATGGCGACCGGTCGCGACCATCTCAAAATTTATTCCTTCCTTTGTATTCGAGACATTTGGCACTGTTTGGCGGTGTGGCTGTTTGAATTAATGTCATTTATCTATCTTATCGGACTTAAAACAAATATCCAACTTGCGTGTCTTCCTAAGGGGTTGGTAGAGAAGTTATATTTCGCTTTGCTTTTATCCGTCCTAAGTTGTGACAGGGACGAGCCAACTGCCACGGGAAAAATTGCAGTTATTGGCAATCCAAATAAAACTAACGATAGGCCTTTTCAAAGGTCGCTGTAAGGCTCCTTGGCAAAGGCTTATGTTCAACATTGACTTTCCGCAGCTAAGCAGGGTGATGAATAAAATAACTTGGACAAATTCAATTGCCTTATTTAGCAAACAAAGTCAAATTGAAGAAAATATATTGTTTTGTAAACCACGTTTATTTACTTTAAACCAGTGATCACGTCACGTTCGTTTGCAATAACAATTAATATTATTATTGGCGTTTCCGCTTTTGACCATAAAATCACAGATAAAAAAATTTAATGGACTATAACCTGTATATCGATGTTGCTATTCATCCAATTGGTTTTCAAAGCTCTCAATTTACGCATGTTAAGCTGACTGAATACGAAACAGTACTCATTATAACATAAATATAAAAATAATATGAAGGTATTGCCTTCGAAGCGAAGTGCTCGTCCCCTCGACAACTCAGCCAGCCCTTACAGAGGCCTTAAGGACCTTCTTACAAATTCTAAGGATGTAAATAAAGTCTACTCGTTCTAAATATAAAGTAGAATATCTTGTGGAAGGAGCTGATTAATTAAGAGAGAATATGTTTAAAGAGGGGTATCTTTATATTTATATATATTTTACTAGTAGTTGTCACACTTGCTATTAGTGCAGCGTAATCAAAACAAGTTCCAAGAAATAAAACAAGTCACTGCTCCGTAAGAATAAAAAGGCTTTATTGTTCGATGCCGAACCAAACGATCAGTATTTTTGCATCATCCTTAACTTAAAACTTAACTACTAAATTTAAAAAAAAAATAATAATAATACAGTTTCACTTTTCTGTAGCCAGTCCAGGTGTCGGAAATCTTACACTACACTCGCGACGTCACCTTGTCCACGGCGTAGTTTCTTCGCCGGCGAACCACGATAATGTCGCTAACTTTAACGTGCCCGGCTGTGTGACCTCGCCACTTGAGAATCACAATTTCTTCACTTCCTTCACCACGCAGCAATTAGTTAGCTGTTACTCCTTAGTGCAATGAACTAGTATTAGAAGTTTCGTTAGTAAGAAATTGATTAGCGTCAATTACGTCCGTCTGCCGAGAATGCCCGACGGGTAGTGGCGAGTGCGGGTGGATGGCGGCCCGAGAGGGGTAACTGCGCGGGCGACAACGGGAGCGCGGCGCAGGCGCAGCGCGTCTCGAGGAATAATAATATAAGTTTTTAACGCTACGTTACAGTACCCCCCCTTTTAGGAGCGAATTTTCCTATCCTAAAATTCGAAAAAATAAAAATAAAAACAAAAACGATGAAACTTGAGCATTATAAAAACACTATAATATTAGAATAAAGAGTAGAAAAAGTAACACATCAGGTTCTTGGTTTCATGCCCGTTAGTTTCAGATCTTTAATGTGCCAGACGCCTAAATCATGTCCGTTCATATCTTCCAGTACGTATATCAAGGAAGAGCGTTTCTCTTTAACACGACATTTTTGGAACTTTGGAGCCAACTTTTTACTAAAGAATGCCACTTTATCACTTTGGAAATAGCACCTTTTCCATACGGTATCACCAACATTGAACTCGGCTTCTTTGCGACGTAAGTTATATTGTTGAGTATTCTTAATATGAGCTTGCCATAGCGAAGCTTGGACTTTATTAAAGATATCTGCCAAATGACCTAAGTTTTCAGCATATGTGTCAAGAGGCATTAGTAGTATTTCATTTGGATCTGAATTCTCAATGTAATGTGATCCACATGTTACCAGTTCCCTGCCATGTACTAAGAAAGC
Source organism: Hyles lineata (assembly GCA_030180105.1). Lineage (NCBI taxonomy): Eukaryota > Metazoa > Arthropoda > Insecta > Lepidoptera > Sphingidae > Hyles > Hyles lineata. Next base: position 728,854 of record JARJEE010000044.1, read on the forward strand.
AGGTGTATAACCAGTAGTTTCGTTGACTGAACTATTTATGGCAAACTGTATTTGAGGTAAATTTAAGTCCCAAGTTCTATGGTCATTATTAACAAACGTTGATACTGAGGTTATTATTGTTTTATTGTACCTTTCTACTGTATTAATTTGAGGTGTATATTTAGGTGTGAAGTTAATATTGGGAACTTTATATTTTTTTAGAAGTTTATCAAGTTCCTTACTTACAAATTGACTCCCGTTGTCAAGTATAACGGACTGTGGTATTCCATGTTTTAGGAATACATCATTTTCTAAATGTTTACATACTAAATCTGATGTAGCCCGACGAAGTGGAAAAAGAAAACAATATTTTGAAAAGCAACAAGTAACGACAAAGATATATTGATTTTGTTTCCTAGATTTAGGTAACGGACCGACCAAATCAATGGACAGAGCTTGGAAAGGACGACATATATCTTTTGGTCTTCCCATCTTACCTAACGTGCCATGAGTTGGCAATTTATATGCCAAACAAGTGTTACATTGTGAAACGAACTGCACAACGTCAGCGTACATACCTGGCCAATAAAAACGAAGTGTCAAGCGTTTATATGTCTTGAACACACCAAAATGGCCGGCTATTGGTTCCGAATGACATTCTCTGAGAATCTGTTCACGGTGCTCTTTAGGAACCACCTGTTTCCAAGCGAACTCAGATGTGAGTATGTTTTTATTTTTCATATACCTGAATAATATATTATTTTCTATCCTATAGTTTGGGAAGTTAATTGGGGAGGTTTCACACCCCTTAAAAATATTAAGATACCATGTATCCTGTGTAGCAGGTATGGTAGAAGGATAGTTATCATGGTCGATGATTATATCAACGGGTACACTTCTGGATAGAGCGTCAGGAACTACATTATCCTTACCACGGCGATGTTTTATTTGGAAATTGAAAGAAGAAAGACGAATACCCCATCTTGCTAAGCGACCAGTAGGATTTGAAAGAGAAAGAAATCATTTTAATGCCGAATGGTCTGTGAATACAGTAAAGGTTTGGTCAGTTTCCAAGTAGCAACGCCAATGCTCAAGTGCAATTAAAACCGCAAGTGCTTCTCTTTCTGTTGTGCTGTAATTTCGTTCCGGCGGTGATAGGGATCGACTCATATATGCTATTGGGTGTTCAACACCATCAATATTTTGAGCTAACATAGCACCTATGCCAAAGTTACTAGCATCAGCGTGAACTTCAAATGGATAACTGAAATTAGGACACGCGAGAACAGGTGCTTCCACTAATCTAGATTTTAATTTAAGGAATGCTTCATCCAGTTTAGGTGTCCATTGAAAAGGTGGCGAATCTTTTTTTGTCGATGTGAGTTTATTAAGAGGGCCGGCAATTGTACTGAATTGGGGAATAAAACGTCTATACCATGAAGCAGTGCCTAAAAATCGTTTAACATCTTTTTTATTACACGGAGTTGGGTAATTAAGAATAGCCTGAACTTTTTCTGGGTCCGTGCGTAAGCCCTGAGCATCAACCACGTAACCCAGGTAACGCAACCTACTTCTAAAAAATTGACATTTATCCAGACTGACTGTTAGATTTGCTGAACGTAGTTTATCAAGAACTCTTTGGAGCAACAAAACATGTTCTTCAAAAGTTTTAGAAATAATAATAATATCATCAAGATAGGCAAAAACTTTAAGCTCAAACTCTAGTCCAAATAAAGAATCTACTAATCTTTGCTGAGTGGCCGGGGCATTAGTGAGTCCGAAAGCTGTTACCTTGAACATAAAAGTACCTCGTCCAGGAATATAAAACGCTGTCTTCTCCCTATCAGATTCATCTATAAGTATCTGCCAATATGCTTTAGATAAGTCAATGCTCGATAGATATCTAGCATCTTTTAAATTATCTAGTATTTCAGAAATATATGGTAAACTATACGCATCTTTCTTTGTGACAGAATTCAATTTTCGACTATCAAGGCAAAAACGAGGATTGCCGTCTTTCTTGCCAACAACTAGAACAGGAGAAGACCAAGGACTTTCACAAGGCACTATGACATCAAGAGCCAACATTTCATCAATCTGATCATTAATAATTCGCAGTTTTTCCGGTGACATGCGATAATAACGTTGCCGGATCGGTTCGGCATCACCTGTATTTATACGATGTTTAATAAGATTAGTTCTGCCTAGACCTTTTTCGATGAAAGAAATTTCTTTAAATTGCCCGATAATATCATCAGCAATACTCTTCTCTAATTTGCTTAAAGAATCGTAAGCGTGTAAGCACGTTCCGTCAGCTTTAAAAATTTCAGACACACTAGGATCATCAGTAAATAAATTTTTACTGTTAGTCAGAAACTTAGGGCATAATTCAAAAATATTCCAAAAATCAATGCCCAATACTAAGGTTGTTTCAATATCTGGAATACAATGCGCTTTAATAATTGAAAACTTATTTTGAAATTCTACGGGAAGGAGAATGTATCCAAGGGAATTGATTTTTTGACCGCCTGCCGCAGAGACAGTGATCTTATGGTCCGTGCATAAAACTAAATCAAACTGTAACAAACGCTTGTGGGAATTATTGCCAAGGATTGTAACTGCAGAGCCAGAATCAAGAAGTCCAAACAAATCAAGATTAGAATTGTTATTTATCCTAATTTTTATATACGGCCGGGGATCTTTTCTCGGTTTACTATTGAAAATTGCGGAATTTGTGTTAATAGCAAATATACTTTTTATTTTTAACAACCATTCATTCCAATCCGAGATATCGAAATGACTAGCTCCGCAACTTTCAGTTTTTAGTTTTTTGGATGTATCTGCTTATCCTTAGCACAGTTAGGACAGTCTGTGGATCGAACATCTTTTTTTCCACACTTAAAACAGAAAATTGTTCTCTCAGCTGGACAATTTTTCATTGAGTGATCGTCAAGCCGACAACGGAAACAGTATGTTTTAGGCTTGGAAAGCTCTGCAACATTAGGTTTTACGAGATTGGTTTCCCTTAACGTCTTGTTAAAGTAAGAAGATTTACTGGACTCTTTGAGCTTACTTGAGTAGTAACAAAACTCTGGGGCCAGAGTGCGAAAACTTTCCGCAGGTGGTTCTGTAAAATTTTCCGAACGCACTTTTATGCGTTCATAGTTTCGGCACACTATTCGAAGCTGGTCAAGAGAATTAATATTGGGACTAGCGGCAATAATAAGTGAATAGTAAGGACGAATGTTATGTAAGATGATTTCGAGTTTCTCCTCCTCACTCATAGGTTTGCTTAAGCGAGAGAACATTCCTTCCATAACGGACAAATAAATGGCAATATTTTCATTAGCACCTTGTGTTCGTAGCCGTATCTCTGCGGACATTCTATAATCGTAGTCGGGTATATCAAAGTCGTCTTTCAATGAGGTGATTAGGGATTTCCAGTCGTTAGCCCTATCTTTAATGCTGCGATACCAATGAAGAGCATCACCAATAAAAATATCAATAGCCGAGGTCAACATTTTTTCCTCTGATATTCCCTTAGATACGCGAAATTCCTCAAGTTTTTGGATAAACGAACGGACGCATGATTTACCGTCATATTTTAATTTCGATAACTCACCGATAACTCCGCGATCGCAAGAAACTGATATGTTTAAATTAGAAAGTTCTAAATTACTCTGAGATTCACCCTTCGAGGCTAATTTAGGCATTTGACTCGCCTCAGTTAGCTTTATAAGAGTCGAAAAATAAGTTTCATGCGTTTTTTGTAACTTGATTAATAAATTGAGGTCATCAGTATCTTCCGATTTTTGTATTCTATGTACTCTATAATGTAAGTGATTTAATAAAGAAAGTGTTCTAGCCCGTAACGCCTCATTATAATTATTTTTTAAAGATTCGAGATTAGTGTGAACCTTATCTAATGAATCTTGACATGCTACAACATCATCTGTAAAACTATATACCGAGTCCAAAATTTCGTCTGATGGGTATAGCTGCGTTAGCTTTGTTACTTGACGACGTAACCCAATAACGTTGTCGGAAGGACACTCCCCTCGGATCGCCACCTCATACATTAACTCAGCCTTTTGAAGTAGTAAAAACTTTATCGGGTATGCCATTATGATACAGTAAGTATAATTTCTTAATTAACCTGTCAATAACCTATTATAGGATTACAACAATATAGCAAAATCCTAAAAATCAGGAGTTAGTGTCGTCAAAAAAAAGTGTTAAAATGTTAACATAATATTAACAGGTTTACAACATAATAAATGGACAGAAAATGATAGAAACCTAAAATCCACTATCTATAATAATAACGTAAAATTAGACTTATTACGTATATATACTACTATTATACTACTTAATAAACTATAGAAGCGTATTAATGTACGAGTTCGCCACTAACATATTACAGCATTTATATAACAAGATATGCAAAAATATCGACCTTTAGACCACGTTTATGGGCGCCATTGTCACGCTTGCTATTAGTGCAGCGTAATCAAAACAAGTTCCAAGAAATAAAACAAGTCACTGCTCCGTAAGAATAAAAAGGCTTTATTGTTCGATGCCGAACCAAACGATCAGTATTTTTGCATCATCCTTAACTTAAAACTTAACTACTAAATTAAAAAAAAATAATAATAATACAGTTTCACTTTTCTGTATCCAGTCCAGGTGTCGGAAATCTTACACTACACTCGCGACGTCACCTTGTCCACGGCGTAGTTTCATCGCCGGCGAACCACGATAATGTCGCTAACTTTAACGTGCCCGGCTGTGTGACCTCGCCACTTGAGAATCACAATTTCTTCACTTCCTTCACCACGCAGCAATTAGTTAGCTGTTACTCCTTAGTGCAATGAACTAGTATTAGAAGTTACGTTAGTAAGAAATTGATTAGCGTCAATTACGTCCGTCTGCCGAGAATGCCCGACGGGTAGTGGCGAGTGCGGGTGGATGGCGGCCCGAGAGGGGTAACTGCGCGGGCGACAACGGGAGCGCGGCGCAGGCGCAGCGCGTCTCGAGGAATAATAATATAAGTTTTTAACGCTACGTTACAAGTGGGACGTATATGGGCTGATACAGATACAGATTGTATAAGTGAATGTATCCAAGAAAGTTTTTGTTATATTCCGGCCAAAATAACGCTAAGAATAAATAAATAAATAACACCCAATGATGATAAATCAGTGATGGATGATGAATGAACAATGATAAATCACGACCATATTTATGTAATATTACCGTTATTTGGTTCCGGGGGGAAATAACCATAAAAATAATTTTTATACATTCAATTTCAATGTAAAATAATAAAGTATAAATTTTTCCTCAAAAACTATAGTCCTCAAACTTCAATCTTGGTAACATCATATCTTATATTAAGAAGAATTTTACTCAGAAAGGATTATACAGTCTTTTCAGGAAACTTTTGCTATTTTAGAAATTTATAAGAAGTAAGTACGTATCATAAATTATTCTTTAATAAGAAAACTTGCACATTTAGTGATTAAATATTTTTTAAGGTTATTTTCCATTGTCTTTTATTTAATTATCTTGTATTATCTTTCATTTGATTTAAAGATTGTAAAGTGTATTCTTTGTTGGAGATCCTAATAAATAAAAATATTAAAAAAATTAAATATTTTGCTCATTGTATTATGAGCAAATGTCTATGCTGTTTTTTATTAAAAATGAAAACAAATATACATTCAAATATTATAAACAAATAAAGTTACAATAATAAAAATATTTTCAGATAGAAAAATTTAAATTCAAAACCAACAAAATTCACAGCTTCTACACAATTTGAAAATACTATTTTATGCATGAGCAGTATTTTTCACCTTCTATTGTTACAATTTGAAATACAAGGCAATTTCAAGCGTACAAAATGGCGACCGGTCGCGACCATCTCGAAATTTATTCCTTCCTTTGTATTCGAGACATTTGGCACTGTTTGGCGGTGTGGCTGTTTGAATTAATGTCATTTATCTATCTTATCGGACTTAAAACAAATATCCAACTTGCGTGTCTTCCTAAGGGGTTGGTAGAGAATGTATATTTCGCTTTGCTTTTATCCGTTCTAAGTTGTGACAGGGACGAGCCAAATGCCACGGGAAAAATTGCAGTTATTTGCAATCCATATGAAACTCTAATGAAAATTTGAGGAATACTGGATGCAGGCCTTTCTGCAACATTGACTTTCCGGAGCTAAACTTGGATAAATTCAATTGCCTTAAATAACAAACAAAGTCAAATTAAAGAAAATATAACGTTTTGTATACCATGTTTATTTTCTTTAAGCCAATGATCACGTAACATTCATTTGCAATAACAATTAATATTATTATTGGCGTTTCCGTTTTTTGACCATAAAATCACAGATAAAAAAAATTTAATGGACTATAACCTGTATATCGATGTTGCTATTCATCCATTTGATTTTTTATGCACGAATCTCTCAATTTACGCATGTTAAGCTGACTGAATACGAAACAGTACTCATTATAACATAAATATAAAAATAATATGAAGGTATTGCCTTCGAAGCGAAGTGCTCGTCCCCTCGACAACTCAGCCAGCCCTTACAGAGGCCTCAAGGACCTTCTTACAAATGCCAAGGATGTAAATAATGTCTACTCGTTCTAAATATAAAGTAGAATATCTTGTGAAGGGAGCTGATTAATTAAGAGAGAATATATTTAAAGAGGGATATCTTTATATTTATATATATTTTTCTGGTACCACCGCAATATCTATTTTTCACGCCAAACAGAAGTGCAAAAGCGCTTTTGTGTTTCGGTTTAAAGGACATTGTAGCCAAAGTAACTACTGGACATATTGAGACTTTTATGACTCAGGATGGCGAGCGAAGTAGAATACCAAGCCTTGTTATGTAATTCAAGGTGTTATTTGGTTTTGCCACTGTTCATGAGCGGTCGTATCGCTTACCATCAGACGAACGGCATCAACGTCTTGCCATCCATTGCAATAAAAAAAATTTAATATTTCACAACCAACCTAACACATATCTGTATTTATTATTTTTATTACTTGTAATTTTATTAAATTATTTGTACTTATTTGCTATACTTTTCCTTTCTAAGTAGGTTCTATCCTTTACGCTTTAGACTGCCCTCTGTTTATCCTATTCTTAAATCCATCCCATGGTTGTCTGTAAGACATTGCCTTTCGGCGATAAGACCACCAATTGTACTTTTTATGTATTAGATTTCTGTTTGTATTTGTTTTCCTTTTGTGCAATAGTGTTAATAAATAAATAGATAAATAAATAACACATCAGTATCAATATTAAAAAATACCCGAACTGAAGCAAAAACCACTCCGTTAAATATAAATGTATCAAAAAAGATCCTTGAAAATGTATATCAAAGGGATATAGCTTCGCATTCACAAGTCCATTTGCGGTTAATAATTCAGATCAATATCTGACACAGCTGTGGCACGGAATAACTGACAACTATTTTCCGTAAAGCCTACAAATAAATTATTATATCAAGGCACCTGTTTTATTTTTATTTTGTATCCGCCCATATACGTCCCTCTATCGTCTATATACGGGGTATATCAAGACTGCCACCGGAAACGAAGCCGGGTAATAATTTCAGTGACTACAAACACAATGAAACTATTTTTTTTATATCCTCATTTTTGGGTGGTAAATCTATAGTTTTTGCTAAAATAATAATTTAAACCCTTTTATACCTTAGAGTCTGTATGAATAAAAGGGTATGCACTATTATTTTAGGAAAAAAATATATTTAACATCGAAATACGACCATAGGAAAAAAATAACAAAAAAAATCGTCGCTTTTTTGCAACATTTTCCACCCGGCTTCGTTTTCGGCAGCAGTCTTGATTTACCCTGTATAATTTATTGATTGTAATTCGTTTCCAAAATCCCACCTACCGATTCATCGCGGCTTACCCAAAAGAGTGTACATAATAAACGGCCTTCAAATGAACGTTTGTAAAAATATTTTCCCATTTATCAATACGGAACATTTGACCCGGGCATAGCTGGATCGAATAAAAAACGGCAATTTGTTCCCGGTAATCTCTTTCGTTTCGCATGGCAAACTTCATACGGGCTTTTAAATGTATTACAGGCTATTTTTTCAGGCCTTTCAATGGATTTCAGCCTGTGTTCGGATATGAATAAGATTAGGTTTATGTGCGAAAAGCCTGGTGGGAAATGCGTTGTAAGCATAGATGTTGAAGCATATTTGCCGTAAAATACATGCGTTGATTTACAAATACTATAATGTGAACTGATTCTAATATATTAACAACAGCATGACAACAACGCATTTGGACTCCAAAAATTCGTACACGACCTATACATATTCCTACAAATAAAAACAGAACTTTAAATAGCCTTAAACATGCACAAATCTTTCATACATTAAATCCGCATATAATACGAGTAATAATAATAATACATTGTTTATTAAAACCAGACTTACATAGTATTAAACATACACAGATTAAAATAAAAATATAAGAAATTGTTACATACATCGACATTACCAGGGGTTCCCAAACTAGGTAAAGCCTGTATCTTGGATTACCAAACTCTGAGTTACATGATAACGATATTTATATTAATTTTAAATTATTATTTAAAAAAATTCTATTTCCGTCTAGAAAGTAATATAAACTAGAAAACTTACTTTACTGGTGGTAGGTCTCCCACATGTGAGATGCCGCCGCCAGACCATCGCAATGTCTATTTTTCCCGTCAAACAGCAGTTTAAATCCACTATTGTGTTTTGGACTGAAGGATATTGAAGCCAGAGTAACTACTGGATATATTGAGTCTTAACATCTTATGTCTTAGGATGGCGAGCGCAGTGGAATGCCAAGCATTGCTTTGTAATTCAAGGTGTAGTTTGATTTTACTAATGTTCATGAGCGGTCGTGTCGCTTACCATCAGGCGAACGGCATGCTCGTCCCCCCATTCATAGCAATAAAAAACAAACTAAAGTACAATAAAAAAATGCAAATGTTCTTTAGTAGCCTGTATTTATTTCGCCAATCTAAGTTAAAACCTGTCAAACCCGCTAACACGTTCCTATCAACACTCGCAGCGAAACGTAATCCCGGTGGGCCGTTCCGAATTCAAAATTCTACGTGACTCTCATGTAAACGGACAAATTGAGTGGTTCAGTTTAAAAATGTATTCCTTTGGGCCATGTTTTTTTAGTATTATTCATAAGGCTACGTTTTATATTTGTAGGCAATGTAGTGCCTAGCTGGATTTATATTTTTTCAGTTGAGAAATGATTAGATTATTGGAATTGATAAAAAGCGTCTCTTCTGATGAATAGTATAATTTATCTATGAACAAATGTAAGAGGAGCCAAGTATTGTTTGTTAACGAACTCAATCTCTATGAACAAATGTAAAAGTATTGTTTGTTTACGAACTCAAAAACTATCCAAAAATAACCTCACAAACTGCAAATATTAAATTTTAATTCGGCCATCTGTTATACAAATCGGAAAAAAGAACATCGCGAAACAAACAGAATTTAATTTTGCGTCAGCGCCATCTCTTATTCATGAACCGAAACAAAAACTTAACCCTAAAATATCACAATGGAATGTTAAATAACAAAATGTTCGCTGCGGAAACATCACTTAACCCGTATACTTGGCATTTTAGTTATTTCCTTTAAAAGCACGGGGTAAAATGTAAACCGGTGCTCTTGGTAAACGCAAACCATCTCCATTCAGGGAAGTTCACTTTTATTCAAATTGTAGTGAAAAATACTGGCGACGAGCGTTTTATTCGGTTTTTACGTGCGGACAGATGTTTAACAGACCGGCAGAACTTGAAATTAAGTCGTGCGGATAAAAAAAAAGTTCAACCGGTGAAATCTGTTACCGCAGGTTCAAGTTAATTTGGCCTATTCATAGAATAATGCGTCGATATTTTTTTTTCGTATAAATGATTACAATTCCGGCTGGTTTTGCCAACATGTTCACGGTGGTCGCGGGTTCAAATCCCTGGGCACACCTCTGACTTTTCGGAGTCATGTGTGTATTGACAGTCAATCACCACGCACTATAACGGTGAAGGAAAACATCGTGAGGAAACTTGCATTCCATAGCGGTTTATAAGAATTTCTATGGTATGTAAGTCCGCTAACCCGCATTAGGCCAACGTGGTGGACTACATGGCCTAACCACTCTCAATCGTACTGTCGATTGTAGAGTAGGCCCGTACCCTGCAGTGGGATGTATATGGGCTGATACAGATAAAGGGAAAAAAAATATTTCTACACCTAGCCTTTGAGTATTAAAGGATCTTAAGACTTAAATAATCCACTTTTAAAAAACCCCTTTCCTTTCTCAACAATGAAAACAACAAAAAAAACTCAACAATAAACAAAAAGACCAAATACATCCGGCGAGACAATCGCATTGACCAAGACGAGTCCCGAGTCCGGACTCAACAAAGACTCGAGACAAATGCCTATACAAACGGTGTCTCGGTGCGGAAATAGGGACTCCTTACAAATGGGACTCGATGCGAAACACTCATAATATTGTATTTTGTAGAGTAATATTGTCAAGTGGCGTTTTTAGTATAAGACGGTGAATCTATTGTAATGGCTCTATTATTTGTTAAATGACTTCTGATAGAATGTTGTTGAGTGAATTATGCTGTTTATTTTGATTTCTTTTTTTTTGTTTTGTTTTTATACTAACTGTCCTGACCTGATGGTAAATGTAGTGAGTTTTAAGATAAATGTTGACTTGCGAGAAATTATTACGAATACTTTCGTCTCATGATCGCACTTATTTAACTAAATTATCTTGTTTAATTATCTACTTTTGTATACATATACATTTATATTCATTAACTTTCACTAAATATATTTTTACTAAAATAAAAATTAATATTATTTTAATAAAATATCGATAAGGATCAATATTTAAGTATCCGTGCCTCTCTCATATTTATTGCGCTATATGCTAAAAAATCTTCACCTCAAATTAATAAGCCCCAATTCACAAGCCAAGGAAGGCTTGGTATATTTATAAAACGGCTACGTGCCAACCCCGTGTGACCTTGCCCTAATTACTTGCATTTTTAACACTAACGCAGTCGGTACGCGCCTCTGCATAATGTTTTGGGGCTTGGTAAAATAAAAATAAAAAACAAAAATGAAGCTTAGGTGTAGCAGCATAGAGCCTTATATGCAATGCGGCAAAAAATTAAATCCTTTTTTCAATAATTCATTATGATAATGGAACGGCAAAGGTAGTGTATGCATGCAGCCAAAAATGTTTTTTATATTAATTTATTAAGATAATGGTACGATGAAGTGACTGTCAAGATTGACTAGAGGTGAAATATGGTTAATTTTCTGGCACATCATTTTTAATACCATTTTTTATTTATTTAACATTTCTCTTTTCTTTTCATTTACTGGTTTTGTATGTATACTAGAGTATCATACAAACCCATAAACATGTATGTACATGTTAAATTCTCGGATGACTTTTTTCAAATTTTTTTATTTGGCTTTATTTCACACTGAAATAAAAAAACATAAGACATATTACGATTAACATTTTGCTGAGTTATCGTTTACTAGTCACAGCCACGGCGCACAAACTTTATTTTTTTTTTGCGTCTATATAATGTACGTCGTTTTGGTCTTTAGTGACAAATAAAATGTTTTTTTTTTCTTTCTTTTTTTGTCCAATTACATATACTCCAAATGAATATCTTATCGCTGTATGTGTTTTCTAACAGACATTTTTTTCCTAATTTTCCTTTTTTGTAACATCCCATACCTACGCTCAAACCCACTTTTCTGTACACTTATCTTTATCAAACGGCCTAAATCTTTTGCTACTATGCAAATATATTTCTATAACAGTATTTCTCACACTGTACCGAGCGGTCAGTACCCTAAATACATCTGAAATGACCACTAGTCGTTAAATCTACATAATGTAGCTATAAAAATGATAGATAATATTCAGATTTTCTTTAACTATGTTTTCCTGAAATCAGTTGTGTTGGATGTGTGATAAACAAGGTCCTTTGGATCTAGGCACAGATTAGAATAAAACACAAAACGTTTTAAATTGTCATACATCTATGAAATTGTCAGAAGAGTTTTACCATTGCTTAGGAACAAATTTCGGCTGTGAAAGAAATAGACTTTCATTTTTAAAATTAAAAATATATTGTATTAAAATGAATGAATATATTATTTAATAACTCAAGATTATGTATAATGACTGCATAAAATTATGAAATAAAGTTACATTTTAAAGCAATACGCCTTACGCGCATTACACGATCTCAAATCCCCCTACACAGGTTCTAAAACGGGGACGCGAAGTATGACGTCACAGACAAACCTCCCGTATAATGTGACCGCCATTGTTCCCCTCCCCCCTCTCCCCGCAGGTACGTTTTGTTCCCTGTGAATTGTTTCGGCTTTTTAGGTGTTTTTAAAAGGCCTTTGTTTGGTATTTTGAATAGGTGATTTATAGTCTTTTGTGGTTGAGCTAAGCTTGTGCAGTCATTTGTGGTGTATGTAAGACGTTTTAGGTAATTAGTTTTAATTTGTCAATTTAGTGGTCTCATTATTAGTAAAATCTAGATTTAGCCCATATACTCGTATGTGCCATGGGACACAGGCTTCCTCTGCAATTGAGGGTCTGGGCATAAATTATACGCATCAAAATTATTTAAGATATGATACTAACGTCACAATATATTCACTGTGAGTACTATTCCAGCTTGAAAATAGAACGCACTTACTAACTTTAGCTATAAAAGCAATAAAACTTCATAGAAATCGAAAAATGCCACAAAATTATTCAACTCGCGATTCAACAAGCCCATAATTTTTAATACCCTCAGCTAACAAGGCACAACTTTCGTGCGGGTCGAAATGTCGCGATTATAAACCGCAGATTAAAATTTAAGCATCCATTGCGGCATAGTTTATAAGCGATGTTTTAATTAGCCGAAGTGTAGTAGTAATCTACCCGGCAAGCTAACTTGCGGTCGCTTTTGTTCAACACAATTAATCTTGGTACAAAGGCTCGCGTTGAGAATTACAGTGAATTTAGTACAGCTGGGTGGTTTTAGTGCTGACGATAAGGCTGTCAAAATATAAACATTGTTACAGTACTGAGTATAATTTTAGTCGCATTTTGGAATTGTGGCATTCGGAGGTATATTTGGCTTATCCACATCAACAAATGGAAGTGGAGACAATGTTGGTAGATTCATAAGGTATTAATGAATAATGTATTTAAAAACTGTTTTATCTGTACTGAATCTATAGGGACTCAATGTCGTTAACACTTCGTCTTTCTCTTTTCTTATTCGAAGGGAGGTGCTAAAAGGTTGGCAACACCTACGGTTTCCCTAATATTAATAGAACCGGTAACTATCGTTTTTCGTAAAGATATTAAGTTCCTGATATTTTGCTACCTTTATGCTACAATACGTAAGAAAATAAGTCACTCTATCACCCTATCCTTTACAAATATACATACATACATAAACTCGCGCCTTTTTCCCAGAAGAGGTAGGCAGAGGTGCCAGGACACCCACATTTCGCCTCGTATGTTCCGTCCCACAATGTGATAGGTGGCGAGCCTATCGCCATATCGGGCACAAATTCCTGACTCTGGGCTAATAATGAATAGAAAAATCCAATATCACTTTGCCCAACCCGGGATTCGAACCCGAGACCTCAGCTTTGTGACCGTGCCATAGTACAACTACGCCACCGAGGCAGCCTTTAGAAACTAAGCAATATAATCGCTTGATTCTATTAGAATTCTACCTCTAGTATTTAATATTCTCAATAAAATATATATACGAATCCATTGAAGATTAATGACTACGACTATATAGACGTGCCTATACATTGCCAGCAATGAACATAAAATTCACAAAAGACTAACAACCTTCAACATAATAAAGAAGTTAAACATTATTAACCTTATAAAAAGGTCGTTAAATGTATCCATAATTAACCCTTTAATACTCAACACCTGTTTTTCACTCCATAGTAAAAAAAACCGATACAAAATTGGAACAATTAACCTTTCAACCCACTTTCAAAAGGAAATTAATGGCTATCAATAAAGATTCAATCTTTTGAGCGGTAAATTTCCAACATATTTTCGCGCCAGCAATATTCGGAAGTGACCAATTTAGTAAACATTTTAAATTGCTGGCAACCCTGGCGTTATGCTGCTTTTGCATTTTCATGTTTAAGTTTATTTTCGTATATTTTATGGGCTTATTTCACATGTATTGTTTGGGTACGGGCAATAAATTTGGGTAAAATTCATTTATGTAAAATCGTTTGGTTGTCCTCATTTAGGCGAAAACGGGGTAAAGGTTCGTATGTTTTTTCTCACTAGTAAAAATATAATCACTATAATATTCAATTTACAACTTATCACAGTATTCATTGCTTAATTTTATACTTTAAGATAATTGGCAAAATTCTTTTATTTTTTTTTCATTACGTCTTGTCTGAATGTCTGACTCTAACGTTGTTTTGATAAATTTTCTCTTAAGCCTTTAATATAACAAATTAATCACTTCTAATTACCACAAAATACTTATTAAAAACTCGACTATACCGATACAAAATCATAAAACTTTAAGGTTTAATTTATCATGATTATAGGGAAGTAATTACGTATGGCAACACTGCGGTTACTGCAGATTAAAGCGCGCCAAACGTTATGCCGCCATTTTGCGTCGGCGAAGATAATTTGCCAAAATGGCCGATGACTGGCAACGTGCTTTGATTTATCGAAGTATTTACTCGCTGCGGTGGTTTGGTTAATTTTACGATCGATATTGCTTTGTACACTTTTATATTTACAGCGTTTTTGAGAAGATTAGTACTGAAATACATGTTTTATTGTGAATAGTCGTGATTGGAGATAGCTTTGTTGATACATATTTGATCAACGAGATAATGATGGTGGGATTAACTACGGTACTGTATTTGTATTAGATTGTAGAGGCTTAAAGGATCCGAGTATGCAATCTAAATATGTAGCTATAAAAACGATAGTCAAAGAAAATCTGAATATTATCTATGTTTTCCTGAAATCAATTGTTTTGTATGTGTGATAAACCAGATCCTTGGGATCTAGACACAGATTAGGAAAAAAATACATCTTACTTTTTCAAATTCGTATACTTCTATTAATAATTATAGTTAATACCTTCGATCAAATATACACTAGGTACAACATGAGCGTGTTAGGATTTTTGTGGGAAAAGGTTTATAAAATAATATAAACATGGGAAGTTCAATAGATATTATATATTTTAACTATATCATTTAGCATATATCACATAACATAACGGTCAATAATTATTATAATGTTTCAAAGTTACCAATTGTATTAAATGTCACTTATATTTATAATAATATGGTTTAATTCAACCATAATCGACAATTACAATGTTACAGAATAATATCTAAATATTCTAAACAATAAGCAACAAAACATAATATTAATTAACTTAACTTGCCAATCCTGGTACTCCTCACTGCTCAATCTCAGAGCTTCCGCTCAGTGCTACGACTCACGATCGAAATGTGTCTCCTTTCTCAAACTTATGTTGCTACCGGCGAGGATAAGGTCCTTCCTCTGTCGTTGTCACTCGAAAAGTGCAGAGTCAACTGAGACAACGCTTTATATTACCGATTCCCCACTACTTGTGAATCATACGATGGGTAGTTTTAATGAAATTTATAAAAATTGTTGTAGTATTTTGTGACAGTATTCTTACACGGCCATACTGACATGTACTTCGTTCTCGAAGTACAATAAAGTATTCTAACACGGACCAGTCTCGTTGTTCTACTGAATTTTATATACTGAAATATCTTACAATTAACTGAACAATCCATTCAAGTACATTACCTATTACCTGAAAAAAAATATATATTATAGTCATCATTTTTTTTTATTACTTTTTTACTATAACCTCTGGCCTTGACATACTATGCCTATCACCTGCTGCACATGAGTTCCAGCATAGCATCAGGACAGTGGTCGACCAGCAGTTCTTTTATTATATTTTTTTTTTCTTTAACCTCTGGCCTTGACATACTATGCCTATCACCTGCTGCACATGAGTTCCAGCATAGCATCAGGACAGTGGTCGACCAGCAGTTCTTTTATTATATATTTTTTTCCTTTAACCTCTGGCCTTGACATACTATGCCTATCACCTGCTGCACATGAGTTCCAGCATAGCATCAGGACAGTGGTCGACCAGCAGTTCTTTTATTATATATTTTTTTCCTTTAACCTCTGGCCTTGACATACTATGCCTATCACCTGCTGCACATGAGTTCCAGCATAGCATCAGGACAGTGGTCGACCAGCAGTTCTTTTATTATATATTTTTTTCCTTTAACCTCTGGCCTTGACATACTATGCCTATCACCTGCTGCACATGAGTTCCAGCATAGCATCAGGACAGTGGTCGACCAGCAGTTCTTTTATTATATTTTTTTTTTCCTTTAACCTCTGGCCTTGACATACTATGCCTATCACCTGCTGCACATGAGTTCCAGCATAGCATCAGGACAGTGGTCGACCAGCAGTTCTTTTATTATATTTTTTTTTTCCTTTAACCTCTGGCCTTGACATACTATGCCTATCACCTGCTGCACATGAGTCCAGCATAGCATCAGGACAGTGGTCGACCAGCAGTTTTTATTATATTTTTTTTTTTACTTTAACCTCTGGCCTTGACATGCTATGCCTATCACCTGCTGCGCATGAGTTCCAGCATAGCATCAGGGCAGTGGTCGACCAGCAGTTTTTTTTTTTTATTATTATTATTTTTTAATCACCTTGCTTTGTGCAATCAAACACCCGCCGTCAGTGAAGCTTAATCACCCGCAGTCAGTGAATGTTAGACAACAGCCAAGGGATCATAATCCATCATAAACATTGGGTTGTACATCAAAGAAACATATTTCACAAAAAGCATTTTTTTTTATACTGCATTAAAAATCAATAATAATATGTCAGGGCATTTTCGACGGATATATTTTCCTCAATCAATTAATCGGGCCGAATAGTAAATTTTCTTTACAACGAAGGGTACATATCTGCTTCTAGTCCAATCAATAAATGCGAAAGATTATCTATTTCTGTATGAAAATAAAACATACCTGGGTAATATAGGGTAAATACCGGGTAGTGAATTGAAATGTTGAAACATTCTAATGGATTCATTTTTAGTTTTATAAATCGTTCGGCCAACCTGACGTTTCGCTATTATTTCCCAAATTATACTCAATCTGTCCGGATATCAACAAACTGAAACTAATTCTAATATTATTGAGACTTCCATAAAATTGATATTGAGAACCGGATGGTCCCTATAGTAAAAACATCAATATAAAATTTAAATAATAAAAAGGTTGACCCGACAAAATGTCGGACAACATACCACCTATTTAAATTGTAATCTGTGCTTAGCAATGAACTACACCATTTCATTACGTATTTAACTGCATTGTGTGAACAGTGCGGTGGCTCAAAGGGGGAATTGTCCACTAATAGATAATTTAGGCCTTTTTTTTATTTCAGCACCCACATCAATTTGTTGCAAAAAGACCGAAATTTTTTGATACAAATTTACTTCACTACATTGATGATGTAACATCAATTATTGAAAAAAAGGAAGTACTTTTACAAGATCAATAACTATCTTAATTAACAAACGTTTTGTTTTTTTTTTTTTATTTGGAAACTTGGGTTAGTTGTCAGATTGTTCAATCTGTTAAACTAATTTGCATTTGCCGACTGCCATATAATTATGTAACTATTGGCTTTTAAATAAATAAAACTCCCTGTTCCATAATCTCTTGGGTTTTTTTTTTTTTTGATAATGTGTTTAGGATACTAATTTGTAAAACTTTATTTAAGTTATAAACTAAACAAGGCTCGAATTTTTACATGTGTATCAATCGATGGCCAACATTTTGTTCCATTTGTAGCACACTCTAGGGTGCCTCGAAGTTTCAAGTCAATATTTAATATATTATGTATCAATAAAATGACTCATTTCCAAAAACTATGATTATTACATATTTGCAGGTGATCTTAAAATTACACGGACAGATCTGAATCAAAGTTATGCCAAATTGCTTCAGAATGTGATATTTCAGAGATGTACAAAATACTTCTTAAAAGTATTTCAATGCAGAATACAAATATTTTTCAAAGTTTACTATTTCAAATGTAAAATACAAAGTTCTTTTGCTCTTAGTATTTAAATACAAAAATGCAAAATAGGTATTTTCAAAATACTTGTCTTCAAAAAGAGCATCAGATTATCCTACCACCATATGAAAATAACCGTTCCACTGGTACGGAATTAGGGAGGCAGGAATTGTATTTTAAAAATACTTTTACTTTAACACCCTCCAAAGATGTTCTTACTAAAGACACGTCGCAGGTTCACAAGGCTCGAACCAGACTAATGCAGATCCCGTCAGGGCCTTACCTGCCTTAGCGACAGTCTAAACTTCTCCAACACATTTTTTTGAAGGAAGTCTTTCACAGGTCACTTGTGGCTGGATTAAAAGCAGGTAGTGCAGTATCGTCGTTTCGCGTAGAGCTAACAGCGTCTTTAATTTATATGTGAAGATCTGTCAGAGCGCCGTGATCCAACCATGAAACAGAAAGTATAATTTGTATATAAAAAGCAATGGATACTATCCCACTTCTGATGTTAGGATTTTTGTGGGAAAAGGTTTATAAAATAATATAAACATGGGAAGTTCAATAGATATTATATATTTTAACTATATCATTTAGCATATATCACATAACATAACGGTCAATAATTATTATAATGTTTCAAAGTTACCAATTGTATTAAATGTCACTTATATTTATAATAATATGGTTTAATTCAACCATAATCGACAATTACAATGTTACAGAATAATATCTAAATATTCTAAACAATAAGCAACAAAACATAATATTAATTAACTTAACTTGCCAATCCTGGTACTCCTCACTGCTCAATCTCAGAGCTTCCGCTCAGTGCTACGACTCACGATCGAAATGTGTCTCCTTTCTCAAACTTATGTTGCTACCGGCGAGGATAAGGTCCTTCCTCTGTCGTTGTCACTCGAAAAGTGCAGAGTCAACTGAGACAACGCTTTATATTACCGATTCCCCACTACTTGTGAATCATACGATGGGTAGTTTTAATGAAATTTATAAAAATTGTTGTAGTATTTTGTGACAGTATTCTAACAAGCGCTTAGAAAATGGCACCAAAAAAGGGTGCTTTAAGCACTCTTTCGCCTTCAGTCACGCACCGACCGTTGCTTCTAAAACGTCGCATAACTTTAGACAATATTATGTGAAAATCTACTTTAAGCTCCAGGAATAAGGTGGAATTTGTGTTAATAAACTTGGAATATGTGATCTTTTTGGTTTACTTTTTTTAATGTCATGCATAGGTGCCACTTTTTAACAGAACTTTTACAGGGAACTGTGTATCTAGTGTATATTTGATCGAAGGTTAATACTAATAAAAAATACACCCGAAAGTCACATACGTACATAGTCCTGACCTCAAATTAAGATCAATTATAAAATCTTGTTTCGTGGCTATCAAAAACTACGAGACATTTTTTGGTCTCACAAACATGCAGAACCGAATCAATTATTTTTGGGCCTCACAAACTTTTGTATCGATGCGGAGATCGAACCCGCGGCTTCTCGTTTCGCAGTCGGCGTCAAACCAACTGCGCCACGGAGGCTGACAATGAATCAATTATTATTGTAAATAATACATCAACTGCTCTGAATTGAACTATGCTGCGACTCCTGTATCATTGTATTGTAAACTTATTTTAAAAAGAGCAACGCTAGAGTTTCTTGCCCGTTCTTCTTGGGTGAAAACAGCCTTGTAAACCGGATGGTAGAGAAAAAAAAAGTGAATCTAAATAATAGTATAACATTTTTTATTATAAAGTATTTCATTTTGTTTTCATTCCATTTCACACTTCCAACCTCGGAACAAAATCCTATACATTAATGACATTCCCTGGTATGCAGAGGTTTCAAAAGCTCCAAATAGGTTACGCCGATGTTCCCGCGCTATCCCGGTTAGAGGCCATTGTCCCGACATCGACACATCCACGTAATGCTTCCCATACTTTAAGCAAGCGTTTAGTTCCTTTTAAGGTTAGTGCTTCTGTTGTGGGATTTTTTTGTAATTATTGTTGTTGTGAAATTGTGTTATATGGTGTATAAGGTTGGAGAAAAATCTTCTGTTCTTTTCAAGCTATATGAACACGTTGTGAGCGATGAACTTTCAATAAAAATATTTTCACCCCCGCTATTTTAATATATATGCATTATTCAATGAAAATCCTATGCCCACATTATGTATATAAATAAAAATATAGTATATTCAGTAACTGAACACAGCGTTTTTAACTATTAATAAAATCTATCAGATTTTATTAAAAGCGCTACCAAACCTAAAGCATTATTAACTCAGAGTCGATTTTTTATAGCAATGAATGCTTTTCGCCTGATGGTAAACAATACGACGGATCTCAGGAATCTCAGGGACAGTAGCAACACCAAAGAACACTATGAATTACAAAGCATTGCTTGGCATTCCACTGCGCTCACCATTTAAAGATAAAACATGATAAGTCTCATTATATCCAGTAGTTATTATTTTGGCAGCCTCCATGGCGCAGTTGGTTAGACGCCGGCTGTGAAACTAGAGGGCTCGGGTTCAATCCCCGCACAGAGACCAATGTTTAAAACCCGAAAGTGTCTCGTAATAAGGAAGGGCAGCTAATGTACATATTTTGTTTATTGTCGTTAGTAAAATATTCATAAATAAATTCATCAACACTCACAGACATAGTCCTGAGCCTTAATTACAACACGAATCTTACATTATTTTTTTATTTTATTTTATTTATTTTAAGGAAACATACAGTGATATCATAACAAAACATTGAAAAACTACACTAATTACATGTTACCGCAGATAAAAAATTGAAAGTACATCAAAAAGCATCCACAATATTAATAAGAAGCAATAGGAAAATTATTTATAAATAACACAATAAACAGCACACACACATAAATATTACGATCGATTAACAACAATATATCTAACAGCC